>JAUMHF010000005.1:14840149-14866475 GCA_032359275.1 Microctenopoma steveboyesi
TGTGCTCTTCTACTCTCCTCTCCTCTCCTCTCCTCTCCTATCCTCTCCTCTCCTCTCCTCTCCTCTTCTCTTCTCTTCTTTGTGGTAGTGTGAAGCATGTGGTGTTGCATACTGTATGTATTACTTTGTGCTAAAACTATCAGACACCAGAACAGCTTCTTCCCTCAGGCCATAAACTCATGAACAACTGATTGTTGCTGTTATGTGGACATAAACTGCACACAATCCAACACTGCTGCACACACACACACACACACACATACACACTGTGTAAAATGTATGGTCTGTAATTTGTCTATGATTTACTGTTTTCCACATCTGTTCCTTTTGTCTGTAACTCAAAAGACCAGAAGCAAATTCCTTGTATGTGCAGCATGTTTGGCGAATAAAGCTGATTCTGATTTTCTTCTACCCACAGGAACGTGCGATGCTGGTTATTGGTGCAGAGAGGGAGCCTCATCTCCCAGCCCTCTAGATGGCCTCTCGGGTTCCCTGTGTCCACCTGGTCAATACTGCCCCTCAGGTCACTCAGATCCCCACAATGTTGACATCTGAACATGATCAAGTTGCAGGGGTCACATTTTCAAATAACATTTTTGGATTTCTGGCACTGATGAAACTTTTTCGTAGGCTAATGTAACCAAATTTATACCGCGCGAGGCTATTAACATTCTGCTCTATTACATTCTAGGGCTACAATCTTTTATTCATGCTAATTACCATTTGGTGGCCTACAAGACTTTCTGAGAACATTTGTCTTGTGACTTTTGATACGACGTTCTTCTAATGAATTTGTGTACTTACTCTCACTGACTCAAGCCGTTGACCTATGCTTTGAAAAAGCTGCTCCAGGGTATACTCCGCACTGCACGCAAAGTCAAGGTCTTTACGAGAGTGTTTCCCTGCTTGTGTTTCCTAGCGTGGAAATATGAGTTTGTGTCATCTTTACAGGAACCACAGCTCCGACGGCCTGCCCCGAAGGAAGGTGGTCAAACACCTCGGGCCTGCGTAGCCGAGAGGACTGTAAACCCTGTCTGGGTGGATTTTACTGTGACTCTGCTGGCCTCACTAAACCTCGTGGACCCTGCAGTGGAGGGTATACCAGACTCTGATGAATATTGAACAAATGCTGCCTAAACATCTTTTCGTATTCATAACTTCATAAATTTTTGTTTCAGAACTTTCTTTCTCTAATGTTTCTAATGCAGGTATTACTGTGTAGAGGGAGCCGTCACATCCACCCCTACTGATGGAGTTACAGGGGGGCCTTGTCCTCAGGGTCATCGCTGCCCAGGGGGAACTGTTCAGCCTGTGCCCTGTGATCCAGGGACATATGTGGCAGTTACACATGCTACTCGGTGTGATCCCTGTGTCGCGGGCTGGTATTGTGTGTCTGGGTCTCTGTTCTTGTGTCCTAAAGGTTGGTGGTTGTCTGTTAAAAATTGAAATATGCTTTTAATAGTATTTTTTCAAGCCACAATTTGGAAAAACTGAAAGAAACAAAGCATGCATACATTTTTTAATAACTTTTTATTCTTTCTGTTTAAGCATTGTATTGTGTTTGCACTGTGGCCTGCAGGCTTTTATTGTCCTGAAGGAACTGGATTTGACTTAAGAGGCTGTCCAGAGGGTACTTATGGCCCCGACCCTGGCTACTGGTCTGTCTCTCAGTGCAGGCAGTGTGACGGTGGCCATTACTGCTCTTCCAGAAATGGCACAGCTGCCACTGGACTATGTCAGGAAGGATATTACTGCTCACATGGAAACACCTCCCCACGACCTCTATCACAGGCTGCGGGTAAACAGACTGTTCTAGTGCTTCCCTGTCTGTCATACAGCTCCAGAAATTCACCAACTGTGCTCCTATTTTGAAATATTTGACAATGGTATTTCCGTTTCTCACCAGGAGAGGGAGGACCATGTCCTGCCGGTCATTACTGTCCCCCAGCCACTGTCCATCCCCTTCCTTGTCCTCGTGGAACATTCTCTAACCTCACTAAATTGGTCTCCACGGTAATCGTGACTTACCATCAAACTCTTATATTTCTAAGACAATGACAAATTATTTCGGGTAAATTGCAAAAACAAATCTGTTTTGCACAGGAGTATATTAGATCCATTGTTCAAAACAATATTAATAATCATTTTGATAGATGTTAACTAGTGTCAACCTGTTTATTCTCAGCAGTCCCTCAACCCCAGCCCAGACACTATATACGTTACAGTAACCTACAGGGTTTTCTCTGCATTTCACTGTGACAGCCAATCTGTTTTTAATCCCAAAATAAAGTTACAACCTGTCTGTTTTACTATCCTACTCTTCCTCTTTCTCATTTCCCCTCTCAGAAGGATTGCTTTCCATGCGTTCCTGGTTCCTATTGCGGCGCTGAGGGGCTGTCAGCGCCTTCAGGAGAATGCTGGGAAGGTTTCTTCTGTTCGGGGGGTGCAGATCGTCCTGACCCTCTTTTTAAAGACAGCCGCGGAGGACCATGCCCAAAAGGTGATCACATCCTTCAAAGCTGAGACGTCTGTGACTCAGGAAGTTATCACACACTTCAGAACAGCGAGCAGGACAAACATAGAAATAATGTAATCAGTAGCTATTATTTAAGCAAGTTGTAGCAACAAGATGTACTATTATTATTTGAGTACCATTGTAGGACATACAAAAGACAACGTAGATTGGGAAGTAGCCAGTGAAAAAAGCTTAGTGAACAGGTAACCCGAACCCTCGTTGTAGTTAATAGGTCTAAACGTAAAGAGCTGCTGTGTTGACAGTGGAAATCGAAACTCTGTTCCCTGTGGACTGCGTGACTGTCTGTGTGTGTGTGTGTGTGTGTGTGTGTGTGCGTGTGCGTGTGCTCTGTGTTTGCTTGAGTGTGTGTCTCTTTCATGACTTTTGTCTTCACACAAACAGGTTATTACTGTTCTGAGGGCTCGGCATCTCCTCAGCGATGCCCTCTGGGAACCATCAGCCCAGAAGACGGCCGAGCCAGCTGTAACGCCTGTCCCCAGGGGTAAACACGCTTATCAGCCACGCACAGTCGCTCGGCACTGTAAACATATACACACTTTCACATGTGAACGCAGTGGATTATGCAAAACAGTAAATGTTTTTGATGTTTACGTGCATAAATGAGCTTTCCTCTCAGTTTGTGTAGATCCATAGACGCAGACACGAGTACAGCCAAGAATTCAATTAGTCCTTGTTTTGTCTGGATAGTTTTTATTGTCCAGGCAGCAGTAATGGCTCCGTGCTGGGGAGTTACGAGTGTCCAGTGGGTCATTACTGCCCATCTGGGACTTGGTCCGGGCGCCAGTACCCATGTCCAGCTGGATCTCTCAACCCCCACACTAGGATGGGAAAACCCCAGGACTGTTCGCCTTGCCCTCCAGGTCGCACACCATTTACTGCTGAGTCTTTTTAAGGTTACGTAGCTGACTCTGGGTTTAATCTGAACGTGATGGTAATGAATTAATATATTAATGTTATATAATAAAGAACAATAATACGTGTGAGGACATGTGTAAGTAGAAGATGAACTGCTTCTCTCTGAATGAACGTGATGTAATGAGTGATGTGCAGGGTTTATTTGGTGGAAATCTCCTCAGTTTCACCACTTGTTTTTAAATCAGGCTCCTTCTGTGCGTCTCCTGGGAAAGATGTTGCATCAGGCTTGTGTAGTGCAGGGTACTACTGTCTTTCCGGAGCCTGGTCACCTACACCAGAAGATGGAGACAAGACAGGTGACAGATGTCCTGAAGGTCATTACTGTCCCCAGGGCTCCTCAGCACCGCTCCCCTGTCCCACTGGATATTACACCAACAGAAGCAGAAACGCACATGTCTCTGACTGCCTGCCTTGTCCCCCAGGTTGGTATTGATTTAATAAGTGCTTTGTATATTTCACTGTGTCACTATTTGTCTTTTATCTATCAGAGGATTCAGCGTTTATCCAATATTCCCTTCATCGTCGGCCACTGCTCAACTGTATTCCTTTAACTTTGTAGGTTTCCTGTGTGTCACTAGAGGGCTCTCTTTCCCTTCTCATACCTGTCCAGCTGGTTCTTACTGTCCGGGTGGAGAAAACAGCAGCCATCAGGCCTCTACACCCTGCTCACCCGGTAACATGTGTCCACCTGGATCTCATTTCCAGGTTCCCTGCTTGCTAGGGACTTATCAGGATCTACCCGGACAGGTGAGAAACTAGAAAATGAATAGTCTGGTATGTCCTGCATTCCCAAAGTCAACTCGCATATCTTATATAATATTGCATATCTTATGTATACATACAGTCTCTTGTCACGTACTACAACATACTACGACTTATTTGTTGTTATTCTGGCAGGAAAAATGTGTTGTGTGCTTAATCGTGACAAGTATTAACCAACTATAGCCATGAAACTCTGACCACGAGCATCTAAAGTGTTCACGCCTGTTTATATCCGTGAATGTCTGCAGTTATCATTTTGTATTTGTGCTGTGTTGAAAAGCTGACGTGCATAATTTACCCCTCCGCAGGCAGAGTGTGTTAAATGTCCAGCAGGATTTTACTGTGCTGGCTCAGTTGAGGCAGACACTGGGCATGGGTCTGGGACAAACAGTCCCGCGCTGTGTCCTAAAGGACACTATTGCCCACCAGGTAGGATACTTAACATATTCATGACAAACAAACGAGTAGATCACGTTATGTTGTCACTTATCTAAGTGCTGCTATAGGCTCTGTCACATTTGTTGCAGGTACAAGGTTTTTGAATATTGTTTGTGCGTAATCCTGAACAAGTGCCTGTAACAGTAAATGGCTTCCTAATTATGCAAATAGCAATTATGGAGCATAATCAAAAAGAAAGAAGGATACTCCCCACAAACTGTTCTGTGATGTTTAGTCCTGGGCCATCTGCAGACATTATTTGCCATTTATCAACAGGAACACAGTCTGGTGTAGCATTCCCATGCCCAGCTGGCACCTTCAACAGGCAGATGGGGTTGTCCAATCAGTCGGGCTGCGAGCTCTGCCCTCCAGGGAGGTACTGCAGTTCTTCTGGACTGGCTGCTCCCACTGGAGTCTGCTCTCCTGGGTAAACACAGGCAAACTGAACACACACTTCACAGATTGACTATGAAAGATGTGACATCCTGTCTATAATTAAACATCCCGTATGCTCTGCCTCTCATTCTGCTTTTCTCATCTATCACTTCCAACGTCCCGCATCGCCGCCCTAATCGTCCCTGTTCTCATCATCTCTCTGCCCCTAGTTACCTCTGCACCCACGGTTCTGTTTCCTCTCAGCCAGAGGAGGGCCCAACAGGACTCCGCTGCTCTGCAGGATCCTATTGCCCACAGGGAACCACCTACATGGTTGCCTGCCCTGCAGGCACCTTCAGCTCCACAGATGGTGACACATAACATGGACTTATTATGCAGATACATTGTTGGTGACATTTAACGTGAAACACAGACTTATGAATCGTTGTAGGTGGTATTAGGTGTGATATGTTTTCAGCGTTTTAACACTGCAGTGATTGAAAGAACATTTTAGTTATAGTTTTTTTCATTAGAGATTATTTTTATGCGCTGAATCTTTGTCTATCAGGGGCAGACTCTATAGAAGTGTGTCAGCCCTGTTTGCCTGGACATTACTGCTTTGATGTTGGCCTCTCTTCCCCATCTGGCCTCTGCAACCCTGGCTTCTACTGCACGGAGGGATCCAGAACAGCTACACCTTGGGGTAATATCACCTCTAACAGGGCTTTTGCCCATTCTTGCCCTTTACGTGGTGTTAATAAATGCATGGCAACACCAACAACTGGTTGTTTTAGAATCTGGTTTTAATCTGACACACACTTGACAAAGTGTTGTGCTGTTCCCCACGTTCTCTCTGCCTTTCTCTCACACTTCTGTTTTCATTTAACATTTTCATTTCACTGTATACATCGCTCTGGCCTTTTAGTTCACTTGCTAACCTGATGAGTAATGACATCCAATAAAGGTCTATTGTCTCAGTTACAGGAGATTCCACATCTCCAACCCAACGTCCCGGTAATTCAACCCTGGGTCAGTTCCATGGTAATGTGTGTCCTGCAGGCCACTATTGCCCTAAAGGGAGTGCACAGCCAAGCCCATGTCCTCCAGGTAGATGACTAGCTCTAAAAGAAGAATCTGAAATCGTCCCTGTTGTCATGTATCATGAATGCTTTGTTGATCAGAAGTATGTAAGCCCCGTGTTATTTCCCTGAAAGAGCTACAGTATGTGTCTGACCTCTCGCTTTTATTACACTGCCTCCAAATGTAACGTACGGTGCCATAAAGCCCCCGGAGGTACAGTATATTACCCTAAATGTAACCAGACCTTCAGTGGAGGTTGTAAAATTTAACAAGAGTCCAATAAAACTGTCATAATAGTCAGCCAGCCACTTAAGCGAGTGAATGAATGGAACCATCGAAGGTGGGCGCGCGTGACACTGTCCTAAACGAGTATTTCCTTTTTTAATAAATAGAGTGGAGCCACATCAGAATTTGTCTCCTTTGTGCAGGCACTTTCTTAGGAAGGACTGGTGCTGAGTCTGAGAGCGATTGTGCAGCTTGTTACCCGGGATTTTTCTGCCCCTCGTGGGCTCAGACCTCTGCTGATCTCCTTTGTCCCCCGGGGTGGTTCTGTCCAGCAGGATCAGTGTCGAGACATCAGCCAGGTAGAGTGCGCATCATCAGGGGTCAGTTCAGGTTTGACCACTGCAGTCTTTGCACTTCTTCTACGTCTTTTCTCCCATTTGTTTTTCTACACAGTGTCTGATCACATGCAGGAAGTCTGGTTGTCCAATGTATGCTCACGTTAAAGGAGTGTTCTGTAATTTACTGCAGTGTTTATTTAGCTTAAGAAGTGAAGGACTTTACCATAACCTCATTAACTAAACAAATTCCTAAGATTTGCATTAAATGTATTCAAAATACCATTTACACCATTTTCACCAAGTCTATTGTAATTTGGTACCTAATGTAACTTCTTTAGTAACGGACCTTATGGATGGTAGCAGTAATAATCAATTATTTTGGAAAACACGCTTTATATGTATGATATTAGTACGATTTATACCCAACACGAGCTGCTCTGTTCATGTGCACCTAGAGGTTTGAAGGCAATCTCGCCCCCTTTTTGCCAGTAATCAAGAAGACATTTCACTAATTTGAGCATGAAATGGCCCAGAATCTAGAAATAGTCTCCGTCGCATCACTGTCAGAGTCAGGGCACCTGCTGCTGAGCCGTTTTTTTTCTTCCTCTTCCCACGGGATCTTCACACTGGACGAGCGTGGTGCAACACAGCAGTCTCGGTCTAAATCTCATTACAGCTGCTGTGTGTTTCATATGCGTGTTAAACATCAGACGCAGTAGATAAGAGTGTGCATTTTTCTCACAGGAGGTCAGTGTCTGCCTAACCACGCATGCCCACAGGGCAGTGCTGAGCCCACCATCTGTGGTCCGGGCTCTTTTCAGTCCTCATCTAGACAGTCTACTTGTGACACCTGCCCACCAGGTAATAGAAAAACACCAGTACTCTCACATTTGTAAGCAATAAACTCGAAAACAAGCTCAATATAAAATGCACCAACTTGTCCAGGTTTCTACTGTATGGAGAATTCCTCTGTGCCGTCTCCATGTCCCACTGGCCGTTTCAGTCCATTAGCTGGTAGGACGTCCCATAGCGACTGCTCCCCCTGCCCCCCTGGTTCCTTCTGTAACAGCACTGCTCTGACACAACCATCTGGACCCTGCAGCCCAGGTCTGATAGTCCATTTTTGCCCATGGGAAACAGACTCAGAGAATTCACCAAACATGAAAGATCTTTCTTTCTCGTCTTTACAAACTGTATTAAACTACCGTTTCCTACAGTGTTCTCTCTGAGATGTCCAACTCCTCTCTCTGCCACAGGACATTTCTGTTCCATGGGGTCCACTGAGCCTCGGCCTGTCTCCCAGCCTTATGGTGATCTCTGTCCCATGGGGCACTTCTGTCCACAGGGCAGTGGGTCACCCAAACCCTGTCCTGTTGGCACCTTCCTCCAAGAGCCCGGAGCTTCCTCCCCCTCTCACTGCCTCCCCTGCCCCCCGGGGAAATACTGCTTCAGTCCTGGACTCTCACAGCCGACAGGTAGAGGGTTTCACCCTTAGCCCTATTGTTTCCTAACGAGCGCACAGTATAGGACACTTGCATACAGTTCAGTCTTCTTCCAGGCCTGATTCATACTTCAAATTTAAACTGGCCTGGTTATCAGGCACCAGCCCTTATTTAAGACGTCTTTGTGCTAGGTCTGTGTTTTACAGGTTTCTTCTGTTCTGGAGGTGCAGATAGTCCCACACCTCGAGCCAGCTCCTTTTTGTTCAGCTGTCTTCGTGAAATACTGGAGGTTTATGCCACCGAGACAAACACTGCCTCTTTGATGCACAATGTCTCCTGCTTCAATAACTCACGTGATTCTGGTAAAACGTGGCTTTTTTTTCAGTTTCCAATAACAGAAAGAGCGGTATATCAATGTCTGCAAACTATTAGAGTGCAGAGTCTTATGTGTCATGATAAATGTTCTCTAGAGCAACAACTTTTCACTGTGACCTATTCTACAACTCCACAATAGTACAATTAATCAGTGTTGCTCCCTTGACAGTCAAAACTATTAAATCAAATGTAGGAAGAGAAGACAGAATCCTGTGGTTTACGCTATGTGTAGATTAGGTTCATCTCTCATGCTTTATCTGCCATGTTCTTTTATAGGGAGTGACACCGGCTGGATTGAAGTGGTAACAGTGCCGCAGGCGGATCCAGACCATATTGTTACTCACTCACCGCCATGTCGAACGAGTCCCCATTATGCGTGTTCCACCTACAGAGGAGATTTATGCCCTAGGGGTAGGTAAACCCTGACAGTGAACTTGTGCACCTATTGTGATACTTAATTCATCCCTCCAGGCACACATGCTATCTACCTCCCTCATGACACGGTGGTGCTGCTTACTGTAATAGCTGTGACATATGAAGGTTTTCACTCTTATCGGCTTCCATTCCTCCTCATTTTGGCTTTATTTGGGCAGCCTTGCCTAGATGTTTGAACAGTTTTTCTTCTGTCATGGTTGGTTTTATAAACAAGGCAGGAATAACATAAAAGGACTTGTCAGTTACAGCCCATCACGAAATTATCTTCATGGTGCAGTAGCTCAGTGAAGGCATCATCAGATAGATATTGATGGGTATAGTGTAGACTTCCTCCTCCAGAACCTTACTCTTATAGTTTCAAAGTCCCTGGTTTGAAGACAAAGATAACTAGAAGAAACACAAAATAAGATTGTAGGAATAAAAAGTCCAATCTCTATCTCTCTCGAGAGAGATTGAGAATTACGACAGTAATCTGCTCTCACTGAAGTGGATTTATTTCTGTAATATTTTTGTTGCTGTTTTTCAGGTTTTTATTGTCCCTTAGGTTCTGCTTTCCCTCAGCCATGTAAAGCTGGTTCTTACTGCAACCAGACTGGTTTAGATGCTCCAGCAGGGCCCTGTGCTGAAGGATATTACTGCCCCAGTGGCTCTGTAGATCCCCACACTATCCCTTGCCCCACAGGACACTATTGCCCCGTTGGAACTCCTCTGCCTCTGCCCTGCCCTGTTGGGACCATAAAAGGTGAGACGTGTGTGGGTGTATGGCTGAAGTAATTTCATGTTAATCGGTTCAATGTTTGATTTTTAACAGCAATTAACAACAATCAACAGCAAAACTTAACTGTGTGTGTTTCCAACACAATATTAAGCTGTGTGAAATACAGCATCGGATCCTCTGTCGAGTCCTCACATGAACTTGTGTCGGTCTTTGTGGTTCAGTGATGCGGGGAAATATGAAAACTTACACCAGAGCCTGTTCTATGCCCTGGGTGCTTATGAATAATTTTAGTCACAAAGTGGTTTAATCGTGTAATGGCATTCTTGTCTCGTGGCTGACGACCAGAATCTTATTAAAGTGTGTTGTAGCTCCTTTGTATGTCAATGAATTAGAAACTGATGAGGGAAGGGGAATGCACTTTGCATCGAATTACCATTGGTATCTCTGTTAATGCTTTAAAATAGTGACTTTATGTCATCAAACACTGTGTAGAAATGGGTCTTTAGATTTCTATCTTTAATGAAGTATTCATTATTATTATTTGTATTATTTGTGTACTGTGTTCTCTCCTTCAGATTCCTTTGGTGGATCTACAGTCAGGGCTTGCCAGCTGTGTCCTCCAGGTCACTACTGCCAGCAGAGAGGCAGAGCTGAGCCAAGTGGCCAGTGTGCAGAAGGCTACTACTGTCCTGAGGGGCAGCGCTCTGAGAGACCACAACAACATGTCTGCTCAGTCGGACATTATTGTGAGAAGGTCATCCATCTAGTCCTAGTCCTCGAGCTATTGTCAGTCAGCGCTGCTGAATATTGTATGTGATGTCTCTGCATGAGTCTTCCTGCTCAGCTGTGTTTTTTTCTGTCATGGGATACAGTTAATGTGTTGTTTCTGCACGCTCATTGTTCCTGATGATGCACGTTATTCCCTGGATATAAAGTCTGGTAAAATCAATGTAATGGTTTCTCCAGGGCAGTGTCAGGCAGACAGCGTGCCTTCCAGGCAGCTACCAGCCCAGACAAGGCCAGGGCAGCTGTGAGACATGCACTGCTGGTTTCTACTGCCAAGATCAAAGTAAAGCTGATGTGTGGACAAATTGTTAAGATGACGAAGCATTTTGCAGATAGGAATGCACGTGTAATCATCCGTGAAATCATTGCCATGGTTCTGAGAGACAAAAATAAATGCTCTTTTCAATGTTATTTCTGCATCAGGATTGATACTTCCACTTCCCTGTGAGAAAGGATTCTATTGTCCCAGTGGAATAGCAAATCCACATCCCTGTCCTGCAGGGACCTATGGAAACATGTCAGGACTGGCTGAAGAGTGGCAGTGCTCACCATGTGACCTCGGAATGTATTGCAAAGGAACAGGTGCAATGCTTCCAGTCCTCTGACTTGTCAAATATTTAAACCTTTATGTGCCAACAGCTGCTGTTTAAATGCATTTTTATGCATTTCAAAAAGGAAGATGTAAAAAACTACTGTCATCAGGTTATAAAACGGTCATAATTTATGTCTTTAAAGGGAGGACGGTCCCCAGTGGACCTTGTGCTGCAGGATTTGTTTGTGTTAGAGGAGCCTCTGAACCTTCACCATCAGACAGTCGGACTGGATTCCCATGCCCTCCTGGATTCTTCTGCACTACAGGGACTTCTGTACCAAAACCATGTCCAAAAGGAACCTTCAGGTATCCGGCGTTATCTCTACATAACTGATAATCGTCCCTCGAATCTTTGTTTTAACAAGCAGTAGCAATATCTGACATTTTTAGGATGTAATTAGATTCACAGACACTGAAGCAGGCAGTGATCCATGCTAAACGTAATAGCTATTTACACAGAGAGAGATATATCAGTCATTACAGACTGCATGAAGCATGATACCTACTGCCGATGATCGTTCATTTATTTCTATCCTTTGAACACAGTGAGCAGTATGGGCTTGTGGATGAATCTCAGTGTCGCAGCTGCATCCCTGGCTTCCACTGTTCAGACACAGGCCTCTCTGCAGTCTCCGGACCCTGCCTGGCAGGTAAGAATTGTTATCCTATTGATATTGGAAGTGTAATGTCCAAAAAACTTCATGAGAGTATTTCTCCTCAGGGTTCTACTGTCTAGAGCGTTCCCAAACTGCTACTCCAGTGTCAAGTGTATCAGGAGAGGTTTGTCCTGCAGGCCACTACTGTGCAGAGGGCAGCAGTTCACCCTCACCCTGTCCAGCTGGCTCTTACCAGAATGAGAGTGGTGCAAAAAGCAAGGATGACTGCAAACTATGCCCTCTTGGTAAAGACGTTATGCTGTATTAACTTTCTGAATTGCAAAACTGACTTAGCTTTCCTTTGTACTGTACAGTAATCCCCCAAATCCCTTATGAAAATGTCCTTAGTGTTTGAATGTCTTCCCCAGGCTGGTTCCAGGATTTATCAGGCCAAAAAGAGTGTAATCCGTGTCCTCCTGGATTTCACTGTCAGTCCCCGGGTCCCAGCCCCACCAGGGGGGGCTCCAGTGGAGTCTCCAGCCCTCTTCCTTGTCCAGCTGGCTACGTCTGTCCCAGAGAGAGTCCAGACAGTCAGCCTCTCCCCTGCCCTAAAGGCACCTACAGTCCCAGCCAGGGTCTCACAACAGCAGGTAGTAACCCGAGTCATTTATTGTGCACTATTGGTTTAACTTTTAAATACTCTTTAGGAAAGTACATAAACGTGTTAAGGATCTGATATTACTTTAAAACACTACAACGCAGTCACAGATACCTGTTGACTGTAGACACCTAGCAGGAAGCTTGTCCTGCTTTTCATATTGGAATCAAAGTTGTCCATCTCTGGGTTTACAGGTGAATGCCTCGTGTGTCCAGCTGGTCAGTTCTGTGGCTCTGAAGGTTTGGTTCAGCCTTCAGGGACATGTGCTGCTGGATTTCTGTGTCTGATGGGAGCTACAGTTCCAAACCCCACTGACAACAGAACTGGATCTCTCTGTCCACCTGGACTTTTCTGCCAACAGGGGCAAAAAGCAGGTAGATGATGCATGATAATGATGGGAAGTAGTATTATTGATTGGTGTGTTATGATGTGTAATGTATGAACGGTGAAGGTGCAGGGTTCTTTGGACCTCAACATGTTTTTTACTCTGTGTTCTAGGTGACTGTTGGGCAGGATTTTATTGTGACTGGGGTTCTAGCAGAGCAGACCAGGCTCTGTGCCCTGCTGGGTTCTACTGTCCCAGTGGAACACCAAACCCTGTGCCCTGTCCCGCAGGAACATATGGCTCTGACACAGGGAACACCCATCAAGAAAACTGCACCATCTGCACCCCTGGATACTTCTGTCAAGGTGGGGAACGTAGATTTTTCCAGAGGTGTCTTCAGGGAGAAGAACAAGCACGTTTATCTACATTCAAAATTCCCACAGTTTGAAGTGTCTCCAGTTCGAGTCACAGTGCAGCAGCTATGTGCCCTCTCAGAGTGTTATGTTAATGCAACCCTGAACAAACAACTCGCACCTTTAATTATTTGTGATGTAATGTGTTAACACTAGTTTGTCTGAGTATGAGCCTGGTTTTAGGGAGCGATATAGCACTACCTCTACACAATCCAGGGAGCAGATGAAATATCATCATAGCTTTGGATAAGCATAGATATCGATTTTTTAAAATCCTTTGATACTGCAGATCTTGCCCTGATGAACAAAGGTTGCTTGACACTGGGAAACCCGACCCGGTAGTGGGCTGATTTTATAACTATGTGTCAGAAAGGACGCGACTCTTTTTAGCTCGCATTGAATATCTTAACATCGACATCTGTATTCCAACTGTCCTTTTTTTTGGTTTATTTAAAAAATGTTGCCTAGTTTGTAGATATTACATTTTCTAAATGGGATTTTACCATGATAAATAAAAGTTAAATAAAAAACTTCTAAAAAGGGACAGAGACATTGTATAATGATATAAATCACTGGCTAGCTACCAAATATCTACAAGGCCATGTGTTTTCTGTTTATCGAGAACAGCAAATTCACATCTACCCTAAAGGATTGTGCAAAGTTATTCTAGGAAGAAAGCATAGTTGATAAATCCTGAAGTGAAATTTTGACAGTGCATGTGACAGCTCTCTTTAATTTAGCTGTTAGACATTACTATAACTAGAACTTATTATTATTTATATTCATAAAAATACAGTGCATTTAATAATGGATTTTAACGTATACATTATTCCTAATGTGTCTTAGCTGAAGGAACTGTACAGCCTGCACTGTGTCCTGCTGGATACTACTGTCCTCCAGGCCTGACTGTAGGATTCGAGTTCCCTTGCCAACCTGGCACTTTGCAGAGCCAGCTCGGCGCCTCTAGTCCTGATGCTTGCCTGCCCTGCCCTGCTGGTGTGGTATTAATGTTGGGCTCTATGGTGTGATATGTGTGCAGTGTTCACAGTGTGTTCTTTATGATGTTAATTCATTCTGTTGATGTTCCCTGTAGGAATGTTCTGCTCTCATCCGGGTCTATCTCGGCCTACAGGACCCTGTGAGGCAGGATACTATTGCCCTGCTGGGTCAACCAGCCCGAACTCCACTGAGTTTCAGGTATTGTTCATGTTCTCTGTTGCCTAGCCCTTTTGTCTTTAATGTAACATTATGTCTGCATGAAACAACAAAATGTCATTAGCAGACTGAGTTGACCCTTTTCTTGTGTGACACAGCATGAACTGTTTTCCAGTTAACGACAGCTTTTGGCCGTACCCCCATTGAACATGGCAATTGTACAACATGCAAGCATTGCATGCTGCACAGTATTATGGACTCTCAGGGAAAGCAATTAAAAGAAGAAAGGAGGCATTATGGTTATCTAAGTATTACTGTACTTTTTTTTCATGTCCTCAGGGGAATTATACTGGAAGCCGCCTTTGCCCCTGTGGCTATTACTGTCCCTCTGGGACAGGCTACCCACTCCCCTGCCCACCAGGGTCTCTTTCCACTGCTCAAGGACTGAAAGCAGTTGAGGAATGCCCACCATGTCCCTCAGGACAATTCTGTGGCAAGCCTGCAATATCAGAGCTGTCACATGCGCTCCCATGTCATGCTGGGTAAACACTGCTCTTTTGCTGTCATATATGAGTGTTACCACAAACACACACACACACACGCACACGCACAAATACAAATACAGACTCAAAGGAGTAAAATTGAGAATTGAGCAGGTGTCTTCAGCACTAGATCTGAATACACAAGCACAAGATCCATACTCAATACACTTTGCTAAGAATTGCATTTGATTGCAAATATAAAAAATGAACTCCACTACAAAGCACTTACAGCACTTCAGTGTGCGCAAAAGCCAAGAAGTCTATTTCTGTTGTAAATAAGAAGCTCTGAAGAGAAACAAAGTGAGACTCTGGGGTTCATTTAAAATTTAGAAGATATATTAGTCTCATTCCTTATAGTGTTAATAACCACCTGCTATTTAAGCATGTTTAAACACATGCATGTTGGGTTACTGGTGACTAATTTGCCCAGGTGTGAATGTGAGAGAATGGTTATCTATATCTCTTTGTCAGCCCTGTGATTGATTGATCTGTCCAGGGTGTAGCCTGACTCTCCTCCAGTGGCTGCTTAATTGATGGTTGGATGGATGTGCTTTGAACATTTTAAGTACCTGACTTGGGTTATTGGAATCTGATTGATCAGACTTATAGTGGGAATCAGACCAATTAATGTCGTGGTTTTATAAATGCAGTCAAATACAGTTGTCATAAACTAGATATTGCTCATTAAATCCTCTTGAGTTTTTGGGCCACATGATTGCATTAATTGACAGCTATGTACAGTGCTTTTCGAAAATGGTAACAGGATGATTTTTTTTTTACCTGACTACTGACAGTTGTAAAGCTCGTTTCCCTGTTTATCCCTGCAGGCATGTGTGTCTGAGTGGCAGCTCCAGTCCCACCCCATCGGATGGTTCCCATGGCTACCTCTGCCCCGCTGGCCATAGCTGTCCTGTTGGGTCTGCAAGTGAGGTGCCCTGTGAGCCTGGCACTTACAGTCCTGCCCCTGGAGCGGACCACTGCATAACATGCCCTAAGGGGACCGTGTGTTTCTTTGCAGCCACACAAGAGCCCTCTATTTGCCCAGCTGGTAATGATGCCAAAAATGTACCCAATTATGTGAAGTAGCAGTGTCCAGTGGTCCAATCACAAAATACTTGATAGTTAATTTTATTCCTAGGTCATTTTTGTTTAGCTGGGTCAGCCCTGCCTCAGCCCTGCCCTTTGGGGACTTTTAGCAACCAGACTGGAGCCCACTCCCTTTCTGTATGCAAGCCCTGTCCCTCTGGAGTGTACTGTAGCTCGTTTGGCGCGTCAGCACCAGAAGGTCACAAACACATTTGATTATGATATTTTTGCAAATGACTATTTAACCTATTTAGTAATAGATAGTCACACGGTAGTGTCTTTGTGTTTTTGTCAAGGCCCCTGTTTGGAGGGTTTTTTCTGCCAAGGTGGAGCCATGGGACCAACACCAGAGAGCTCTCACAACTTCCCCAGGAATGGCCTGTGTCCTGTGGGTCACTACTGTCCATCAGGATGCATCTTCCCAATTCCATGTCCTCTTGGCAGTATTCGCAACACCAATGGTAAACCTACTGATTAAATACTTCATAAAACCATTTACTTCTGACGACAACAAAGAATTCAATGATTTGTTGTTATCAATATATATTTTTTTCTTCCTGTTACAGGAGGTGTGTCCATAGAGAGTTGCTCTAACTGTCCTGCAGGTCACTACTGCTCCGCTGAAGGCCTGTCCCAGCCCAGTGGCCCCTGTGCTGTGGGTTTCTACTGCCCTTTTGATTTCTCTTCAACCATTCCCTATCCCTTCCTCTGTCCCAAGGTAAGGATTATTTATACAGTGTCTCACTCTTTTCATTTCCACTGAATTACCCCAAACTCTGTTTATTATGAATGTCTTGCTGCGATGAATGCCATCCCTCAAATGCACCTTGTCATTTTCATTCTCTCGTAGGGCCACTACTGTCCGGAGGCGTCAGCCCTGGCTTTACCTTGTCCCACAGGAGAGTACCAACCAAACCCCGGCTCAGACTCTTGCATTCCCTGCCGACCTGGATTCTACTGTGAGGAGGCGATAGAGGGAGAACCATTGCTCTGCCCGCCACACTCGTTCTGTCCTGCAGGTACGTTAAAAAATAGAATGTATTATTTAGAAAAATCTATATAAAAATATTGAATAAATTGTATGAAACAACAAGTTGTGGTTTCTAAGTAGGGTTGAGTACTGGTTGGCAGGCTGCTGACTGTAGCTTTGTTTTACTGTTTTAAATTATTATTATTCTCATCTCTATGTAACTTTTAGCAAGAAATTCAACAAATTCATTTAAAATGATAAACTAGCCATTTCCTTTTCATATAACATTATGAGTCAAAGCACATACTGCATTTTTCTGATGTATATGCTGTGGTGCATTGTGCAACAAATCATGCAGCTTTTATCCATTCTGTTGCATTTCTAGGCACCATGGTACCTCAACTCTGCCCTAATGGGACATACACTCACTCAATCCAAAGCGGGCTGCAGGAAGAGAGACAGTGTTCACCCTGCCCTCCAGGGAAGTTCTGCAGGTACATCGACCACATCATAGTGTCTGCATGCGGTAACACTCAAATATGTCTCACACAAACAACATGGGCGTGTGTGTGTGCGCTGAACTCATTACAAAAGCATAGCATGTCCAAGAGTCAGGGTTCACTGAGGCATGTTAACATGCTAATATTTCAAATATATTACATTTAGGCATGAAAATAACATGTGAAATGCAAGTAATTCTGATTCTGTTCCTCTAAAACATGCATTTTAGTTTACTTAGTTGTACTTGTGTGTTTATGTGTTGCTGTGTATGTAGTGAAGTTTGTGGTGTTGGATAAATCAACTCAGTGTGTATGTCCTCCAGGGCCGGTAGGATCCAGGGTGTGTGTGCTGCAGGGTATCTTTGTAATTCTGGGAGTGCAGATTTTACCCCTCAAGGACTATTGTCTAATTTGACCCAGTGCCAGTGGAGCATGCAGTGTGCTGGACCATGCCCACCCGGTACAGTACATTGACTATGAAAAACTAGAAACACATTGAAAATACCAATAACTAAGAAAATAAGTAACTAAGATTATACATGTATTTTTTTACTTTGCTTTTTTGCTTTTGAGTTCTCTAATTCTGGTTAACTGGTTAATTAGTATAGTATTATTAAAGACTGACTTCTTTTTTTAGGTTCCTATTGTCCTGAAGGCACAGAGGAAGCTAAGTTGTGTCCTGCAAATACTATAAGAAGTTTCCCAGGAGGTGCCAGCCTCCAGGATTGCTCACCCTGCCCACCTCAGTATTGGTGTAAACCTGGTATGGCTTTTCTATATTCAGGTTTTCAAAGGAAACTGTTCTTATTATGACAACCAGGTAGTGTTGAGTGTTTCAACTGTAAACTGAGTGCTAATAAGTAGACACAAGCAGCGTCCTATGACTGTTTAAACCCCTGTCAGAGAATTACGAAGAGGTCGGAGAGCCTTGAAAAAAATACCAACTGATGAGCAAGACTGTGACAAATGTGGCCTAAAACAAGCTCCCAAACCACTTTCCCAGTAAAACATATTCACTTTGATTGATCACAGGAGACCCAGTCCTTCATTTGTGTCCTGCTGGTCATTACTGTGATGGTCTGCCTGGGAGTGACTTCGACGGAGGAACAGGACCCAGGCCTTGTCCTCTATACACATATCGAGCTTCCCCTGGAGCAGGAAGCAAGGGGGACTGCTTGCCCTGTCCTCCTGGTTCGCACTGTAACAGCACAGGTGTGGCACTCTCTGTCTTATTTATATAGCGTTTAACTCAACTTTAAATCAAATAAATGAAATATCTATTTACATATATGCTACAACATTAATAGATTATGTTTTTTCACTCTGCTATGTCAGAATCAGGTCTATTGTCATTGTAGTGTAAGGAAGTGCTTCTTTTATGGGTTTGACTTATGCTTGACTTACGCTTGGGTTTGATTTACATTTGCAAGGACAGTTCAAAGCAACCTGCCTTTGTAGATTGTGTTCATCTCAGTATGTATGCACCCCGTGCATATATGAATGCCTGAGCATGCGCGGGAGATAAGAGCACAGGAGGTATAATGTGATTGAAGGTTTTTTTTTTCTATTCTCGTCCACAAATGCTTAATTGGAAATGAAAGCATGTTACCAGCAGACGATGTCCCTTTTTCTTTCCTTTCTTGTTCTCTGAAACTATAAAGGAAGGTTTCTTTAATTATAAGTAGGAAAAAACTTTCAGATTTAGGGTTCAGATGTTTGTTATTCAGTTTATTGTCCTGTTGATTTATGTGAAAGATTATACAGCTTCCAGGGTGGGAAGTGGGTGAATAGGTTTTTCACACAGCTGTTCTTTGTCAGCACTTACAGAGTACTCCAGCACTCCCTGCCCACCTGGTTACTGGTGCAGTGGATTTGCACCCCCCATCCTCTGCCCCCCAGGCACCAAGAGGCCCCTTCCTGGAGCTGCTGCTCCCAGCCAGTGTGAACCCTGCGCAGGGGGAACCTTTTGCCCAGATCCTCGGGCTACAGGGAAGCCCAACGTAGACGGGATTCCATGCAGGGCTTCTTATGAGTGCCCTGTGGGTAGGTTTATCAACATAGTTAAGAATTTTGCCATATTAGCCTCTGTATGTAGTGTACTAGAAGTAATGAGGCTGCTTTAATGAGTCTTTGCTCATACTCCAGGTGCGGTCTCAGAGAGGCTGTGCAGAGCCGGCTCGTACTGTGGACCTCAATCTGTTGAGCCTAAAGTCTGTCCTGAAGGTTATTTATGTCCGGAGGGATCCCACTCCTACAATACCCCCAAACAACTGTGAGTGCATGAAAACGCTAATATCCTAAAACCTGGCACGCAAACACGTTTCTGCTGCCGAAATGCTAAATGATGTACTTGAAAGCATAGTAGGTTCTTATGTCCTACAGGGTGTGGGTTAAAGTTTTATAAATAACCCTGTTACAATGCTCCACAGCTGTCCATTTCCCTACTACTGCCCAGCCAATAGCTCTGCCATGAAGTCCTGTGAAGGGGGCTCCATGCCTGTCAACACCAGCGGGCTCAGGGGTTCCAAAAACAGCTGCTGTAGTGTTTGTGAGGGGGGCACCTATCGTCTGTACCTCTCCCCCATCCTACAGTGCCTTCCATGTCCAGCAGGATATTTTTGTCCCCTAGGTACCTTAGTCCACCACAAATCTTCCCAGATCTCAGTACATCTTTGACATTTCATCGTGTAGCTCCAAGTAAGGTATGAGTTTATTTTGATTCAACAGGTGCTGCCCACTATAAGAGTAGCCCCTGTCCTCTTGGATATGTTTGCACCATGGGGTCCACTCACCCCACGCCCTGTCCCCCTGGTTCCTATGGCAACATCACTCATGCTGAGACTATAAGTGACTGTCATCCATGTCCAGCTGGCACCTTCAACCACCTGCATGCCCAGAAGGCTTGTTTTCCCTGTGGCAGCTCTTCCACCTCGCCAGCTGGTTAGAGCCTATCAACTGACCCTACATTATAACTTGTTCACAACTGAGATCACATCAAATGCCTTAATCAAAAACAAACATTAAAATCGATGTGATCACTAGGCAGTCTAGTCTCTACATCATACTTTTGACCTACTGTCTCACACATCTCCTCAGGATCTTCTTCTTGTACCTGTATCGGCAAGAACCGTGCGTTCCAGCACTCGGATGGTTCATGTTTGTGCAGAACTGGTTTCATCTTCTACAATGAACTGGATTTTAAAAGCTCTACCTCTGACAGTGGATTGGACTGCCAGCCTGAGGTCAGTGAAGGATACAGATGCAGCAGTAGCAACATCGGTAGCATTTATTTCCCCCTAAGGATTTTAAATGTTTTAAATAATTAAGTTAAGCAATTAAGCATTTTCCTGTTTGTTGTTTTTTCACAAGAAAAAACTGGTTTGTGAATCAAACGGATGGAAATTGAACTGTAGTTCAACCACGAATGATGTAATGACCAGTAAGGCCAGTCTGTTTAAAGTGCCTTTAGATGTCTGTGTCTGTGGTGTGTGTGTGTGTCTGTGGTGTGTGTGTGTGTGTGTGTGTGTGTGTATGTGTCAGGTGAACAGACGTTGTGCCACAGGACAGGTGCGTCTGGCAGCATCCAGAGAGTGTGTGTTTCCCTCCCTCCACTCCTGTAACATCACCTGTGGACCACACGGAGGGACTCTGGACGTGGAGATGGGAATGTAAATTTCACTTGTATTTTTACGTTCCCTTGTTTTAAAAGTTATCCTGTTAAAGCTACTGAAACTAGATGGACTGAGGAAGTTAGTTATGGTCTCTACTTTGATTTTTTCTCTTTTTGTTTCTTGCCTAATCAACCTGATCCTGGGGCCCAAGCTGCCAGTGTGAGCACTATGTGTCTACTGAGGAGCTCTGCGATTCCTCCTGCCTTTCCAGATTACCTCAGCTTTCTGCCCAGTTCTCAGCAGATGGATATCTGCTGATCAGCCTTAAAGAAAGAAACAGCATGGTGTGGGCCAGGGTGAGGAGACAGGAACATCTACAAGATGATAATCAGCTCCACTTTTCCAACAGTTTGTTTGCTTGTTTTACCTATTTCACCTTTAGTAGTCAATTAGTCCATACACGAATGACTGGAAGGATCCAGATAAAAATAAGACCAGCTGATCATTAGCGTTGTTATAATGCAGCTCACAGACTTTGCATAGCATTTATCAGTCTTAGTCTTAGCAGGGCACCAGTAAAAATGTTGCCGCTGCAGATTTTGTGACATCACTCTATCCTAGCAAAGAGAAGGTTATGAATAATATTTCTTTCTAATTTCAGACATTATTTGAGCATTATCCACACATTTATGCACAACTATGCAACTATCTATGCAGTAGTTGTTTCTGTTTATCCCCAGACTGTAAAGGAAGTTTTAGGACCAGATATCCATGCAAGGTCTATTGGGAGGGTCCATCTGGTCCAGTTTTCTTCTGAAGGAGTGTTTGGTTGGATTCCTACACAGAAAGATGTCATCAGTCAGTTTCTCTCAGGTGACTGGACTTAAATTGTCATATCGACTGACTTTCTTTCTCTCTGATCGACCAATTGATTCCCGTGTTTAGTATAATTGCCAATTTAACACTTTTTCACCTCTGCGTAGAACCAATAGAATTCCTAAATCCAAGACCCAGAAAAAGAAGAGAAACAGAACATGATAATGACGGCCAATTTGACGTGGTAGTTCTCCCTCGAATCCCTAACCCCATCGCCTGTCTGTCTTCTGGTGATATGCTCATCTTCCACCTCACCATCAACTACACTGGTACTGATCTCCTTATTCTCAAAAATATTGTATATAGTATTGTTAGTATTGGTTTTATTTCCTGATGTGTAATCCTTCTCAACCTTCACTTAAGACCGTCATATGAGCCACTTCCCAGTGTACCAAAAAGACCACCTATTTAATAGTAACCCCAGCTGGGACTTTGGTGCCTTCAGACGTTTGCAGATATTAGTGAAGCAGACAAACTTCCACTCCAAAAGGTAGTGTTTCGTCCACACTGTAGGCACAGCCTAAAAAGCTGATTATGGGAAATCACATCTTGTGATGTGACATTGTCCTTTTTTTTTCTTTGCCCTCTCAGGTTTGCACATGTATTTTCAGAAAAAGGTAAGTATGTATTCGTGGACAGTGCTGTCCCAGAGTGGAGTGCTGTCGTGGTGGTCAGCGAGGAGGGGAACGAGTGCAGTCCCAGGGCTGCTGTCTTCCAGCCTATGACCCCAGCACAGCTGGTCAAGCATGGGGTTGTCAAGCAGCACAGACTCAACCTCCTACCTGACTGGGGAGTGCTTACAGGTGTAAATCCATACGTATGTCAGTCTCACTCACCATTTGGTCATGTTGTAGCTCGACATTTTGTCATGATACGATGCTTACTGTGTGTGTGTGTGTGTAGGCATCCTCAGTTTGCTGCTGGCTGTAGTTGTAGTTCTGACCACCACAGTGCTGGTTCTGCAACACAGCAAAGCAAAGCTTGTCTCTCAGTGGAGAACAAAGCCAAAGTGGCGCAGCCTTGGAGAGCCCTTCTGTCCAGTGGAGTGCGTTCCCAGTGAAGACAGGTTTGTTGGTGTGAGGGCTGGGCTAATATTGTTTTTTATGCATGACTCAGAACAAAAAACAACATGTTTATGAACCTGTTTGTGTTTCAGCATAACTGTTCCAGGCATAGGAGACATCCTGTGCAGTAGGGGGCTAGCAGAAGGTGCAGAGGCTGAGGAGCCTGCGATATCAAAGGGAGGTAACTCTTTTTTGTTATTATTATTATTACATATCTATGCATATAATGTGTGTTTAGTACGCTCTGATGTAGTGTTCGTCTGAAACTGTAATAACCAGGTACAATACCAGTAGTTCTAGTGGTGAACAATGAGTTTCTGGCCAGTACCAAAGATTTTGTTTCACTGTAAAACCCATATCCATCTAACTGGTTACAGTTAACCATCTTTAACATGGTGTCTTACTGATGGGTTACGATTTATTGTGACAGGTCGAGTTAGCTTTAATCTAGGGTCTCTGTTAAGAGCGTAATACTTTATTCATGCAGCTTGAGAGGTTGTTTAAATGGCCATTGGCCTAGTAATTATGGAACCAACACGCATGACCAGGTAGCAGTTAGCAGTCGACTCCCTATTTGATTGATGATGAGGAAACTAACGGATAATATCACAGTATAATGACTTGTGCTGCTTTCTCAAGCTTTCTAGTTAGGCTGTGCAATTTATTGCAACTACATCTATCACATGCTTCACGCTGAACCAGAGAGAGACTCTCTTATCTTTTGTTTAGATTTCTGGAGACATATGTGATGTTCTCCATTATTTCAACCTATTTCTAAATTGACATGCTCTGCTCTCATTTAGGAAGTGTGTCAGGGCGCTGTGATTTGGAGGAGTTCAACGTGAAAACTCTCTATGACAAACTAGAGGACCAGAACCTCCACATAGCCTCACAACTGGCTCGCTGCCGCAAAGACACGCAGGAGTTCTACAGAAACATCTGTGAACAGACTGAAACGCTTAAAGTAAGTTTTGTTATTGTGAAAACATTTAGGTGCATGAAATAATTCATTTCAAGTTTTGTGATAAAACAACATCCAATTGTGTATTTTCTTCCAGAATGTGTTTGAGAATATGGATCACAAAAAACTGAGTCTCCTCAAAGAGCTGCTGGTCCACAGTGTCTTGAGGAATAAACCACTGAACAGCAGTAAAGGAGAGATAAATGCACCAGGTAAAACTGAATGATGTGGCAGAATCTTTTCAAAGAATTTCATTCAGAGATGCAAAAGGATGTACAGTATATTCATGGAATGACGATGACTTTAATATTTAATATTAAACAGGGACCAGCTGACCTGAATGTATGCCACTTTTTATTGTTTTTCACCCCCATCACTCCAGCTGATCTATCTACGTGTATAGTGTTACTGGGAGATGTTCTCAGGTCGGTGGAAGCTCTCTTGTGCAGACTTACAGGAGAGATTTGGCAGAACCAGGATTTGTCCTTTGGTCACAACACCAGAGAATGTGAGCCACAAACTGGATACGCACCTCCAGCTGACGCCAACAAGTGTTATACACAGGTACTGTAGTGGCATTTGTTCTGTAGCATATCTGTGAATAGGTGCATAGAAAATGACCATTTCTGTTAAATTCTATCTACAGATTTCATCTATGAATACGACCAAAGCAGAAGCTGTTCCTCCTGAACCAGGTTCAGAACAAATCTTTATAATGATAATGAAATATTCGCATTTTTACAATATATCCCGCAAACGTGTTCTTCTCTCTTTTCTAGTCCAACTGCAAAGTGCAGCTCCTTGTCTGAGTGATTCTGACTTGTCCAAGCTGATCACCATATCTCCTTTATTCAAGACCCTGCAGGACATTCACCAGTCTTTACAGAAACTCACCACAGCTGGGCCTAGCCAGCATCCTCATGACGGTACACAACGCACTTTAACAGTGTCTCAGTGCTGTGTAAAATAAATTGCAGGAATTGAGGATCAGATGTGTGGGACTCGATGGATCAGACTGTTGGAGTTGGAGCAGAGCTTTTCGGTCATAATGACATTACTACACAGGGTCATGGCTGTTGGCAGGAAGGACTTCCTGTGCCTTTCTTTATCGCAGCAGGGCTGAAGAAGTCTACAACTAAAGCTGACTCCACTGCTTGACCAGCAGGCTGTGGAGGGGATGTGCGCTATTCCTCATGATGTTTAGCAGTTTGATGAGCATCCTCCTCTCCACCACCTGCTCTCAGGGTTCCTGTGAAGTCCTCACCACAGAGCCAGCCTTCCTGATCAGTTTATGCCACTCGTTGGTGTCAGTTTCTCTGGCTCTGGTGAAATAAATGTTGCAGTGGCAACAACAGACTGGTCAAGGTGGACACACATAATACTGCTCGCATGATATGGCTGCTGGGTCATCAGCGCTCCAAGCTTGTCTCTTATCTCTTATTTACCGGTGACCTCCCATTTGGGACCTCAGTGCCACATACTCATACCATATTTTCCATTTGTCTTAGCAGCTGTGGAGGATTCTGTCCACGAGCACCATAAAGGACAACTCATCCCGGCTGCACTGGACAGCCTCTCTCCTCATCATTCTGCAGTTTTCCTGTTCGGCTGTCAGGTGATGCAGTTGCTTGCAAACTGTCCCCTGTTCCCCTCCGTGCTTCTGCTACCGGCCAAGTCAATTCCGGTGTCTTCATCTTCTTCGAATGATGCTCTGCTGGCACACTGCTCAGGGGACTTTTATTTCGATACAACCAATCAAATCCTTTATCTGTCAGAGTCAAAGCTTCAACACGTGGGACAGTTCATCGCTATCATCCTGCAGTCCATGGCCTACATAGCATCAGGTAATTGGATTGTATTTACTGGAGACTTTTGAAAACCATATCTTGTTTCCCTGTTTTATGCTTCAGCAACAGTACCATTAATATCACAAACTGTATATCTTATAAACTATGTTTGTCTGTTTCCTCAGCATCCAAACCCCAGAGTTTCATGCGAACTCTTCATGAGGCCATTTCATCTCTGAGCCTTCAGCTGTTCAATTTCTCCTTCCAGTGGAGCACAGCAGAGGTGTGAAGGCGCTATTTAAACCTCACACATCATCTCCATACTACACGAGTGGGTGCAGGTAACCTTTAATGCTGTCTTTTTACAGTCAAAATGTGAAGCGTCAGAGGAGTGGCATAGTGCATTAGTGGAGGAATTTCTGAACATTAGAGTGCCTACTCAAGCGCAGTTCACCGAACACCTTTTAGCTAACAGGTTGGTGAGAAAGATCAATCTACGGCTATATATAGCACTCTCTTTAAGTACAGTAAACACTGTTTCTCTTCTCTTTCCTGTTTAGGCTGAAGAAATATAAACATTTTAAGGTAGAACAGCTTATCTCTAACCTCAAACAGCATTCAACCGAGAACACAAACACAGGTAAGACCATTGTAACATGCAGTTACACTATATATATATATATATATATATATATATATATATATATATATATATAAATTCTGAGGGTAATATAGAGAGAGATATTCTGTGTTATAGAAAGAGAA
>JAUMHF010000005.1:14866575-14881095 GCA_032359275.1 Microctenopoma steveboyesi
TTAAACTATATATATATATATATATATATATATATATATATATATAAGAACAAAAGAAAAACTGACTTAATTTAACTTACATTTTTATAGTCAATAAACTGCTGTATGAAGCACAAACCTTTAGCACTTCATTAAACTTTCTTATGTGAGAGTGGGTTTAATGCATTTGTTGATTTTGCAAAAAGATTGCAAGGGTTACAAGTAATCTCAGAGTTTAGATCTCCCACAGTTTACAGAGGAACGAAATGATCTGAGTGGATGAATGTGTGGTTACTGTTTATTTGAACATATAATCAATCAGTCCTGTTTCATTTCCTCAGGTTTACCACCAATGGGGACACCTATGCAGGTATCTGTCACGAATGTATACGTACTAAGAGAATAGCCAGTGTCCTCCAAGCAGAGCAGTTACATTACCTCTTCCTCTTTTCCAGATGTCCTGCTTAGAGGAAGAAATTGACCGCATGAATGAGTCTTTCTTGCAGCTGAGTGTGCAGCTACAGAGGAGAGCTCAAAACGAGAGGGAGCACAGTGCTGGCAACCTTTCAGTGGTAAGCTGAAATATTAGACTTTACATATATAATTACATCCTCCCGAATGGATTAATGTCCATGGAAGTTTTACTGGGTTCTGACGGGCTTAGAGTTGATTTATTAGGATTTTACGTCCCACAGATTTCAATGGGCTGATTCCTTCACTTTTTATAGAACACATATGTTTAGATACAGTGCAACGTACATATTTTTTGATTCATTTAGTTTATTAGAGATAAATCCTTCAGCTTCAAGCTTTGCTCCTAATCAATTGAATATAGGTTTATGTGCATGCACGTCAGGGTGCCTCCATTTACATTTGCATACATGCATGATTGCTTTACACTAGATGAATTAATTTATTCCTACTATTTACCACAAATCACATTTCCTTTTGCAGAGGGCAACATCAACAAGCGCGCCAAGCCTGAGTCGTAATGGAACAATCCTGCTGGAACTGAAGAGACGCTATGTATCACAGCGCCTCAATGAGCTCCAAATCACATTAGACCACATCAGACAGTGCCAGCAGCATGACAGTAATCCAAAGGACGTGACAAGCGGGCGTACACAAACAGACAGCGGCGGCACTCAGTGGGGGCAGAGGGAGCAATATCCTGGCGTAGATGTCTGCAGTCCAGCTGATGGCCAGTGGCAGGATTGTATTCCAGCTAGCCAGAGTCACAGCCAACAAACCAAACAGAGCAGAGGTCTCGATAACTATAAACTGGAGAGTCATGTTCCTGAGCAGCATAGGAGTGACATGGTCCAGAGCACCGACCCCGAAACATTAGCGAGCTGCCAGAAGCTAGAGAGTCAAAATCAGCTGCATCTTAATAACTCAGGAAATCAGGAGCTAAACAGTCAGGTCATAACAGAAAATACATCTGGACATACAGTTATTGATGACATGCGGGTGCCTACTCAGGAGACACGGGACCTGGATGGATGAATGCAGGGAATTGTGCTGTCTTACGTGGCTCCTTGAGCATTGTTACTTGGTATCCAGCCCTGCTCTTTAATGCAGATCCTAAAATAGATATACACACAATAAAATCCCCTATCTTGTTTGTTGAGGAATGATCCGAGTGACCTCTGAATTTAAAACAATCCAACTCTACTATTGTTAATTATCTGTGCTGCAGGAGAGAAGTCATTTCTGGCAGCAATGTGACGTGATCTTTCATCTTCTACAAATACTTTCTCAGTCAGGATCGACCTGTAAAACAAGCTGTGTTCTTTACCATATTCTAATAAAGACAATAAACTTTATCTGAGTTGACACAGGGTGACACTGCTTCCGTGTGTCCTGTTCACAACCTGTCTGTGTCTCTCTCTCACCTTGTGCAGGGATGACCCACATGTTTCTATAAATATTTCATATTCATTTTAATGAGATTTGTCTACAATCAGCGGGCTGACCAAGTCGAACTTAAACGCCACTTGGATCAGCTGCAGAAAATACGTTTATGTTGGATGACGGCTGCCTTGTTCTGGTTTGATGTTTTATCTGACATGCAGGGTACTGGGTCTTAGAATAGAAAATGAGTATTCCTACAGGGGGCTCTGAGCCAAATCAGAAGGTCAGATGGAACAAGTCTTCACTTACTATCAGTGTTAGCTCACAGAGCTGTGCCAAGTCCCCCGGGTCACAAGTGGCATTGCCCTGTAGCTCTTCGTGAGTGTTTGTGCATATGAGGGATGGGGGTTCAATGACTCCCAGAGATTATATGCCTTATCAATGAGATTAGCTGCTATGCGCCACAGATCCGTCCTGTGTGTCTGCCTCTCAGTGGGACGGGGCATCATGTGACTTCATGCTGAGCTGCTCTGGAGCTGTGGGTAAATCTTCCTGTGGTGATTCGCAGTGCTGCAACATTACGCCTGCTCTAGTTGTTAAGATCACCGTGTGGGTTATTTTTAGGATTTCGTGTGATGTTCATGTGTGTATTCACTGGGAGTGAACTGTACTGTACATCAATATGTAGGGCTGTGTGTGTGAGATCCCATGTATGATTTAAATGTTGCTCCTAGCAGTTTCTGAACAATGCACGTGCAATTCATGCCTCTGGTAACCCAAAAAGCGAAGGTAATTTCACAACACATTAGGCGTCATTTGAGTGTTACAGATGCTACTAACCCACCCAAGAATGTCTATAGATAGACATTTAGAGAGATGAGTACATTCCTGCGTACTTTGTCCAAATTGCAGCATTAAGAGGTTTTTCTGGCAAGCAGCACATGAGATTTACATCTCAATTTCCAACATGTTTCATCCATGGCTGTAATCGTGTTATAATCTTGAAATCCTTCCAAATCCCTAGAAATCTGCTCTCCACAGTGCATCCTTGAGGGAGCCTGCACACACACACACGTATACATTTATGAACAAACTAGATATGACTGACTGGTTAAAACCTTGAGCTCCACTAATTTAGAGCTGGTTCTGATTTTGGGTGATATGTTCCTCTGAAATAGTGTGAATGTGCTGTGCTCACGACGTGTGAGTGTGCTGTAGCGAAACGTCTACACGTGGAACACAGAGCACCACCCAGGGAGTGTAAGTAAGTAGGATATGTTGGATGCCTGTGAAACACAGTGCCGGGTTTGTGGCTTCCTGTTGTCTTCCTAAGACTGCGTGCTGTCGCCAAGCAGGCCTCCCGTAGTCGCCATGGCACTGCATAACTGTTGCTATGGTTTCTTTATCTGCAGGATGTGGTTCAACAAGACCTGCCATACTCAGTCTACTCTTCAAAGTGCCAGCCTACTCTTGATGCTGACAGCAACACAAGAGTGTGCCAGCTCTTTTTTCCTCTTTTTGCTTTAAAATGGGCGTCGGTAACTCCAAGCATTGCTGCAAAGACCTGTTGATGCATTCTTTTAACAGCTGTCTGTGGTATTTAGTGTGGTCATACAAGCATGCCCATTTTTAAGTTTCTAGTACAGACACAGGGAAAAATCACACCAGTTTAGTTTTTCTTTTTTTAGCTTTTCTTTGATTTCTGTTCCCCTTGGCTTAATCCTCTCATTACTTCAGCTACAATAGCTACTAGATTAAATGATATGATGTCACAGTGAGATTACTGCAGCCTTTGAGGTCTGCGAACGGGTATAACAGGTTGATCTTAACCTGCTTTGTGCTTTCTCTCTTGGAGTTAACAGATAGCATCAAACATCACAGTCCTCGGTGGGTGTCTCAGAAATGTTTTGGTGGGATTAAAAAAAAAAGCATTTCACATAAAAGAAAACAATTTACTATTTGTACTACGTGTCGATAATGACACCAAAGGTGACTGATGTGCTTTGGATTATTCATATATTTCTTTCTACAAATCAAACAGATTAAGATTAAACCACTGCAGCTTCCAGAGAGAAAGAATGGATGTATTTGAACTGTCGCGGGGGCACTTCATTGCTCATGGTGCATGTTGTGTGGGTGTGATGGTCAGGAATGATGTTTCTCTGTTTTTCTACCTGAATCAGTGAGTCATAACTGGATTAAATAATATATTTATTCTTATATATCTATCTTTTCTATAGAGCTTTGTGGATCCCTGTCAGTGGCAGTGGCTGAACTGTAATGAACAAACGTGTCCTCGTCTGAGGAACAAGCGTAGACAAACACAATGTGCTCAAACTGACAATTACAATCTTCCATGTCTTTATTGGACTCCCACAATAGACATTTAGAGGCCTGATGGAAATAAATGAATAGATACCTTGATAAACTTTGGAATTTTAAACTCCATAATGTTTTCCCTAAATGAAGATGCACCCTCCATTGTACGTCACTGCGGGACGATGATTTTATGTCGGTATGTGATTCCGTTTTACACTGCACATACTATACTGCAGCATGTTCTACCCAAACAGTTCTGTCGATGTATTGAACGGCTGCATTTTTCTCTTCAGTGTCCTGGCATGGACACAATGCTCCACGTAGCAAAGCGCGACTAGTTCAATCAGATACATTTATTCCTTTAAGCCTTTAGTTATTATTCTAGGCTTTTTTCTCATTTTTTACTGCATTGAGTAATCTGCGATCGTAGCAGGGTGCCACTTCAAATGAGAATGGCCACAGTTATAAATCACAGTGGTTTACTCGTAAAGAGATTAATATCTGCAGTAAACTCTTTGAGATGACTTTGAAGGCATTTACAGCTTTATACAAATCAACAATTTGTGAGTTCAATTTATGAGATGTCTTTTATGCAGCACTTTCTTGTGAATAAACAACATTTGAGTTTGACAATAACAAACCTAGTCGTGTTTCAGTCAGTGGATTCAAATGTTTGTTAACTTCTTACTCCAATTAGCTTTAGATGTTGTCATCAGCTTAAAGACGTCTGACAAGAACTTTGAACAGCTTTCTGCCTTATTAATTAGCATACTTTCATTATTCTGACAGAATAATGAAATTACCGAACTTAGCTGACCATATTTTTAGATTTTATTTTATACATAAATGCATGAATCCAAACTTCACTGAATTTTCACTGTCATTGTAAAGTAAATGTCAATAAAAAGCAAGAAAATAGGGAAAAATGCTGGCATGCAACATGGAAAAGTTTTTATGGCTTTTATAGATAAACATTGTCTGAAACATGAATTGAAACATCATTAAATTAACATGTTATATCCCACACATTTTGTTATCAGCCTGATCGCTGCAGTAAACCAGCAATGCAAGCATACCGTGTACGACATGCACACTTTATAACCTGCATGCCTCTGCTTTTCTGCAGCTAGACTCTTCACAGTAACTCACTGAAAGACTGAACACTGTCCCTGTGGTTGCTCTGGACTAAAATGACATCTGCAAGACTTTGTAAGTAGCAACAACACAAGTGCTGATGTGTAACTAATGAAATGTCCTGAGAAACAGTTCTGCAAGCTGCTGCTAAACAATGTTATGTAACAGATGACTGAGCCAATTTTGTCCGGTTTTCCTCTTGCATGTAATGAGATGTAATAAAAGTGACTCCACCGACACACTGATTTGTTTAGTTGCTTTAGCTTCAGCATCAGCCTGGAGTCAAAAGAAAAGCATAACGGCCTTGCACAAGGAGCTAGTCAGGCCTCTCCAAATGACAATAATATGGTCATGCACGTTGTAGTGTAGGAGGGAGTGACTCGCGCATGCGCATCAAAGCAACTGCTCCTGCCAGCGATGAATAACAAAGGCAGCGAGCCGCGGCTGGGAAATGTCATCATTCATCCTTAGTGGCGGAAATAGAGCCGAGCCGATCGATAGCGTGATTATTTGAGGGATGAAATCAGAGGACTGTTGTCGTTGTTTCTTTGCGGATTGTTTGCTTGACTCCAGATCTCGCGACAGTAAGTGGCTGAGTCGGTTTTCGAGACTCCACAGGTCTCTCGCACTCGCGTCTTTTTTTCTCTTTATCTTCTCCGTTTCTGGACGCTTCTGGGTTGAGTGGCAGCATTTTGAGCTGCTGCAACACTCGAGCAGCTTTTTCTTTTAATGTCACGTACTTTTTTCCGCGAGAGAAGAGGATGATGAAGTTTGTTCTTTCCAGATAGATCCAGTAGCGAGAGATGAGTTTTCCCATCGTGCACTGTCACCTAAAGATCCCACAGCGTCCTTCAGACACTTTTAGTTTCATGTCCTACCTTTGAGCGTCCAGCTTGAGTTGGGATTTCCAGTCGTGCAGAGGGAAGTTACCTGCGCGCGCGTCTGCCCAGGAGAGGCGCTGGCCGTGGTGCTGAAGTCACCTCCTCGAGGTTTCCTCCCAAGAAGACAGCGGGCCCTGTCCACCAAGTTTAAAATGCTGACTCAGACCACAGTTTCTCTGCAGACATTGGTACTTCTCCTTTTCCTAGGTACGTATGGATGTGTAAGAGCTTCAAAATCCTTGTGAAGGTCCTTTTTATGCACAGACAAGGATTCACGGGCCTTGTTAAAGACTTGTGAGTGTACCAAGTGGCTGTGAATTTATTATATTATGAACTATTTGTTTAATAACCAACTGAATCGATAAATTTTAATATGTTAATATAAATAATCTACTCTTCTCCTTCATGCTTCCTGTTTCTCTCCTGACCTATTTTCATGTGTTTGTATGAGCCCTTAGTAAAAAGATAAAAAAAAAAGAGATGGATTCAATGTTGTCACTGTCTGCCCGGGGGGGCTTTGGCTTATATAAGAGCACAGGACCCAACACTGCAACAGTGACACAAAGACATCCATGTGGCCAGTTCAGTGAGATTACTGTCTCACTTGACGCTAGGAAAAATCCATCTGTGTGTTTAGAACCCCCTCTAGGTTCTCATCCACTTCCTGCTATCCTCTAATTATCCTGTCTGTTGTAATGCACTTCTGTCAGTGTGTTCGTCCCCTTCCTGCTGCTTTCCCACAATTCTTAGCTGCCCTTTTCCCAGGCTACATGTTCTTACAACACTCCTTCCACCAATGTTTTTCCTCCATCTGCCAGCTTATACTAATGGGCATAGGACATCGTTAGTGCCTACTGGCTCAGATCATCTTGGATTTGCTTTCAGTATTGCGACTCAAGTCCCTCCAGTGCCCACACAGCTGTGTAATTGAATTAATCTTTTTGAAAATGCTTCGGGAGTTTTGCGACTGGCTCGGTGTTGGATTCAGTGTGCGAAGTGCACGAGCTGATGACCTCAATAAGAAAGACTGAGCCTTGAGTTTACTGCTACAGATAAAAACTGCCTGTGCAGCGGTGTGCATGGTTGTATTTTCACAGTCACTGAATAAATACTGAAACTAACATCACTGACTCAGCAGTTTTTGGGTATACACCTTAAAGATGTTTTTTTATAATGACTTATAACTGTGTTTCTATTATTTCTATTACTTTGCAATAATGTTGTCAACATTAATGTCAACAATAATGTGTAGTGTGGGGCAACTTTCTTTTCTACAGCTTTTAAAAAAAAAATGCTTATTTATGTTTTTATGTTCTGCATGTAAATGCTGGAATAACACTTATATCCTCACTTAAGGTGATATTTACCCTTTTTCCTTAAAAAAAATCCAAACCATCAATATGGTTTTAATTATTGTTTTATTGGAAAGTTTATGGCTCCTCTCCACCAAACCTGTGTAACATTCATACTTGACGGGGATTGGCATCCTACCTGTAAAGTCACAAAAATCCTCTTTTTTCTTCTTGTAACCTCAGATTTATGGTAAACTCAGATAAACCTGCAGCATACGAGTGTGCGACCAACCACAGCATTAAACACTTCTGCACGTTTGACAGCTTGCAGTGAATATTCTAGGTGGTGGGGACTTTGAACGATTTGATTGGACTAAAGTAAACTGTGTGTAACATTTGTATGCTCCTTCAGTACATCCAAGCCAGCCGGTATGTGTCGACGTCCCATCAGATACAGAAGCTGTTCTGGGGAATCCCAAGAGGTTGACCTGTATCTCCTGTATGAAGAGGGAGGAGGTCAAAGCAAAGACACGTGTGGATTGGTACTACATACCAAAGGAATATAGCCCAAAAATCCACGTACATTGCATTGTTATTCACATATTTATAATATGAATATATGTGGATTCATTTTTGTGTAGACCATGTGTATACATACATTCATACATACACTTTCACTTTTCCTTCTTCCCAGATATACAAGTATGACGAAGACACTCATGCAGATGTGGATGGACCATTCAAAGGCCGTCTGACATGGAACGGGAGTCAGGATTTGCAGGACGTCTCAATAGAAATCGTTAACGTCACCTATAATGACAGTGGCATCTATGAGTGCAATGTGCTTCGCATGTTTGAGTTTGATTTCTTCAAGCCCTCCATCTCCATAACCAAGAACTTCACACTCAGTGTGAAAGAGAAAGGTGGGGCTAAATTTATTCCTTGTTACTCTGTGGCATGTTTCTGTGACTTTTTAAATGACGTTAGCGGCGGTATTTTTGAACTGTTGTTTCCCTGCATGCTTCACACTCTCTGCAGAAGTGACTGGTGTTAATTGGTACCTTCAGATCTTTCAGAAGATGGTTGATTTTTGAGGTGCTTCACAGCACAACTATGACAATAGCGGCACAGCTGCACACTGTTGAGTGTTTGCTTGAGCGATTTAGCTACGGCGTATTCATTTCCTGTACTATCCGCTCTGGTGGGAACGCAGGTCTGTGTGCTGTGTGGATTTCTGTGTGTCCTCTGCGTGCTCAACACACCCTTTCCTACAATGTTCATTAGACCGTTCTAAGTGGGTTCAGAATTTTACCTACTGATTTCTAATGTGTTGTATCCGCTAAGTGATGCATCAGTGTGAAAAAAGTCTGTCACTAACAACACCACTTTCCTTCTTTCCCCTTTGTTGTTACTGTGTGAAGACAAATAATTGTGTGCTTTGTTTTGTGTGCCTTTATTGTCCATCAAAGCTTTCTTCTGTTGTCAGTGAAGGGGTTAATTCAAACCAACTGCTTTACTATCTGTTATAATGGGTAACGTATTCTGCTTCCTGAATGCTCGGCTTGCTGAATGTCTCATTTTTCACCTTTATCAAATATACAGTTCTACATGTGTATTTGGCAAAACCTCCTCATTTCTTTAACTTTACATTGTCTATATCTGCTTACTCATGGTGTATATAGTTCACTATCACAATCCCAGTGTTTGGTTTGCACATGGAAGCTAAAGAGATGTGCCAATCAGATGCGATCATTCTCCGAAATAAAGCTTTCTAAATTCAATTACTACTTTATATATATGCTTAATACCATCTTTGTCATATTTCATTCACCAGTGGTATCAAATTTCACAAAGCCTTTAGCCAGTGAACTGTATGTTATTGCCTGGGCATCATATTACGATAATGATGTCCATAGTAGTCCAATGGATTTGCTCGTGGCAAATGTATCTGTGCTTCCCCATCGAGGGGATTATATTACACTAATAGCCTTTATATGCCGAGATTGCAGAATCCAGTCAGTGGAAGCTGTCAACACTGTTGTCAGCAGGCTTTCTGGGATTTGGGACACACTGAATGGCACAGTGATTCACAGTGGCTCACAATGATTGTGAAATGAAAGAGATTAAAGGATAGAGTAATTATTTTTTCAAGTCTGTCTTAACAAACAATATTCAGGTGCCCGCTGGAAAAATTTCTGCAAGAAATTCCTTCTGTCTGTTCTGACCTTTACAAGATCCCTTTTTAATACATTTTAATACTTTTTCAGTGCGCCTGATGGTGAAACCTTCCTCCATCCATTACAAGAAATATTATAGAAATACCATATTAGGTATTATTTGCATGGAAGAAGAACTTGATGGATTTTGACATTCACCTCAATTAAAAACACATTAGGAAGGAATCTTTAATGACCATTATGAGCAGGATTAGAGCAAGAGCTGGTTCATTGTTCATATTGACTTATGAATATTGATTTAAGACAGACTTAAAGACTCGTCAACCTACCTATGTAAAATATAACTGTGTAACTTAGTGCCTTGATCATAGTATAATATAGTCATACCCTGGTATACATAAAATCAATATATAACTTAAATATGAGAAAATCTCTAACTTTAAATTTAGTATTAATTCCCTGAGAAACACTGTGACATTGCATATCATTTCATTTTATATTTAAAGGTGCCCTGTGGAGTACTTTTAACCTGTAGTGCTAATATTCTCATGAGTGCATTGTGGTCCTACAAATCACAGCCCGTAATCACCTTTATGCCAACCTGCTCATTCACATCTGGTTGTCGACCAACAAATGGAGGCATCAAAGGCAGAGGTGTCGATGGTGCATCTGGTAAAAACTGAATTTAAGGATAACTTTTGTTTTTTTATTGGAAAACTCCACAGGTCACCTTTAGGCTTCATTGTCACTGAAACAGGTTTGATCATAACGTTCTGTACGCAACATGTTTCTACACTTTATCTGGATACTCAGCAGACTTTGCTTTCACCCGCATATTGAGTTGGATGATCAGACAAATGAAAGCAAACTGCTCAAATATAGTGTAGCGATATTCCCAACAGCGGTGCAGATACATGGACAAGCTTAGCATACGTTCTTACGCCTAGGAAATAATAAGTCTCCCCTGCTCCATGCAACACAAAAGCATTCTGGGGAGAGATGCATACTGAATAATTCACGTCCCATGCCGTTGTTTGTGCTTCACAGCCACTGACGACGTCACCGCAATCTACTCTGAGATCATGATGTATGTGCTGCTGGTGTTCTTGACCTTCTGGCTGCTGGTGGAAATGGTGTACTGCTACAGAAAGATCTCCAAGTCTGATGAACAGGCACAAGACACAACGTGAGTTTCAGCACACAGACACACAAGCAGGCACAACACAGATAAGCACGAGTCAGAGGGAGAACTGAAAATTGCTATTTAAAACGCTATGAAAACAAACCTGTTGAGTCCAGAGCTTGCGCTCAGCAAGGCGTGCGAACGCGTTACCTGTGCGCGCTTCTTTACCTCGTCAGTATCTAATAATAATTTAAAAATTCAGAGACATGTCAAAAGAGATTTAGGAGGCAATCAGGATGAAAGTAGGAAAGAGAGAAGGTCAGAAAATCAGGCAGGCAAACAGACAACCTGACAGAGAGGTAATTGAGTCTATACTGCATCAGTTTGTAACCTTTCCTGCAACAGTAATCTGTCTTTTCACTTAGGCTGCCTGACAAGACCAAATAATTCTAAGTACTGCTGACTGCTCTTTTCTCTAAACAACCTTTTTTTTACGTCTGTGTTGGGAATTGCAGCTTCATCAGAAACTGGCTTTTTGCGTCACTTTGTCAGCATGTACAAGAAGCTGAATGCACCTATATAGTAGACTCCCACCGGATTGTCATGGTGTTGACTTAGCCTGGCAATCCAGGTTGACAAATTTTTAAATAGGCAATTTATATCCTGAACACAACAATCACAGATAACACGCGGCACATGTGATGATCCAGTCATTGTGGTTTTGCAGACATTTCGTCCTTGATTCAAAATGGACTCCTGCAGAGGCACTTAACGTACCTTTCTAACACTATGTATGTTTTCGGAAGCAGAGAGGGAGAAATGTAATAAAAGATATTTGAATAACATTATACATTTTTTTGAAGAAATAATTTAAAGAAAAGCTGCATTCACTCATTAATTTTTTTGTTCGAGACTTCATTAACGACTTTGAATCAACCAATTGGAACAGCACCAATTCAGCACCAAGTAAAATGTGCAACCATCACCCTCACCATCAAATGTAATTTGTAATAAAGCTTATTCATTAACCAGCAGTATAGGTGACAATAAACCTAAAGCAGGTCTACTCCTCTGTAGCATTTATGTCCAGCATGTGACATAGATTTTGGTTTCGCATTAACTTGACCTGTCTTTTCATCCTTATGATGTAACGTTTATTTAACATTAGATGCAGCGTTTAACCATTTGTAAGCCACGAGGTGGTTTTTATGGACAAAAACACTTGTTTGTGAGCACTGAGGTAAGGTTTTATGTAAACTTAGTCGCTTCCTGCAGCTGAAGGAGTTAATGTGTTTTGGTCATCTCACAGTTATTACTGACTTGTGTGACAACGCATCCCACAGTAAAAAGGTACACCCACTCAAAGAGGCTGTTATGTGTCTGGCTGCACGTTTCCATTAAGCTGCCCGTGCTTAATGGAAACGTAGCATAGCTGGAACATTTTGAGGTTACATTTTGCGATGCATTAGTGCCTCACATTATGTTGCTGAGGGAACGGATGAAATGACACGGCAAAAGTGGTAATCAGAAAAAAACAACTTTACAAAAAGAGACTATGATTGAAATTTGCTGATTGATGCATATTAAAAGCCATCGGTATTGAATTTTACTTCGTCTAAACAGGTTCTGTGCAGTTCTACTGAAACAATTTAGTGAAGTTATTGTGTTCTTTAACAATGTAAATGTTGCTGCTGTTATTGCTATTAATATTTTATATGGTTGTCTTCCCAATGTGCACATATACAGTAGTTCCCTGCAGCTCACATTGGAGTGATGGTATTAATCTTTTAAAATATGTTCCCTGTGGAGTGGTATATTCATGAAGTAAGGCAACTATTCTATAGGTTATACAAGTAGAGTCAGCCATAATTCCAGGTCTTAGACACCATTCTGTCTTTCTGCCAATCTGCCTGCAGGACAAACTACCTAGCCATTCCTTCTGAGCAGAAAGACAATCCCACCGCTCCTGTTACCGAATAAAAGTGGTTTTCAGTGACACGGTATTTTACTTGTGACTGTCCAAAAATCATCCACTTCTCTTTAAATTCATTGTTTGTCCTTTAATTAGTCGTAACTGTGCTGCACAGTAGTGGAGTCCTGTGGCTTCAACATCCTCCCTGTCTCTGTCTTCCATTTGTACTCAGTCCACATTAGTAGTGTGGTAGTTCCTCTCTGACTATTTTTCACGAGAACTGTATTTGATGAAAGCAAAACTGTGTTAAATATAGTTTTAAATTATAGAGTAAGAGTTAAAAGGCTTTTTGTGTAGAAGCTGGAACAGTGAATTATTTACCTGAGATCTTAAGAATAAATATAAGTCTCATTGTGTAATATAAAATATACTTAACTCTTTCTTTTCAATTTACTTTCTGCTACGGTAGCATGCAGTACAATAGCACAGCAGCATGGCATTGACATGCACAGTATATGGAGTTGGACTAATAAAATCCCCAAAGTAGTGCTTAGATGAATTTGATTAAGTGGGACTTAGATATAAATATTTAGCATATATATCATTCCATGTGTGAACATGTTCTCTGCTCTGTTTAGGTACTGACCTATCACAATGGGACTTTCGGTGTCATGTCACAGAACAGGCAAAGATATCACAGTTCTATCTGTGCCACGACGAAGGTGTCATTACTGCCAGACAGCCATGGGAATCCTGCCAACCGACCTCCTCTGTGTATTGGCTGCGTATTGTGAAGAGCCAGTCAAAAATGTGTTTTTGAAAAAAGTGCTCACTCTTTTTGCTCTTTGTTCCATCTCTCTCACTCTCTTTCTTTTTTTTTTATCTTTGTGCCAGGCATCTGAAATCAAGTGCTTTCACAAATACAGCAGGTTAAAGAACAGAAATGTCAGACTGTGTTGCACTTACTTTCAGTTAGTGGTGCCTCTGTGATTTATAACCTATATAAACCTAAATGACAAAGACAGAAGCTGTTTCACTGACTATGTAGTACCTGTTTAGTTCGTTTTGTTTGATTACAATTTTATAGCATTTGGAATTTTTGGTCACAGTTTTATTTATATTGGCCAATATCTTTTTGATGCATTTTTAAAGAAAATGAATTGCCTAGCTTTTTTACTGTATGGATGTGCATTTTTCCCTGCTTATTTCTATGTATGTGCACAATGAAAATATCTAAACAGACAATGTCTGACAGTCAGTTCATCTGATTTTGTTGATAGGTTTCTCCTATACTCTCCTCTGTGTAAATCTTAAAAGCCGTGTTCGACAACGATCATAAGCATTCATGAACATATACGTGAAGTCTTTTGACTGTTGCGGATGCTCTACAGTAGCGTTGCTGTTGGGACTGAACGTGTGCCTGTTTCCATATCTGCAGCACTATAGAAATCACATCTCGTTGTTGTTTTTCTACCAAAAATATATTCTGTGTGAGTGAGCTGCTTTTGAACTATTAAATACAAAGCATTCTGCAGCCTGTGTTAACGACTTTATTGTCACTAAAAACTTGTGCCTAAGCCACGGAGAGGGAAGACACGTCCACTTTTAGGCGTTTAGCATGTCGTTGAAAGGAAAATGCAGTATTGACTCTCGGCAGCTCCTGTCTTATGTTTTCCTTATTATCTTTGAAAGGAAAGAAGTGGGCTCTAACTCAACCACACTAAGCACCTCTGGTGGATCCAGGGCTCATTAACACTACAGAGTTGCAGCCAACAAAAAGGACTTTCGATTCTTTTCAACATGAAGTAAACTCATTATATTTTTAATTGTCACTCTTCACAGCACTGAG
>JAUMHF010000005.1:14896634-14911295 GCA_032359275.1 Microctenopoma steveboyesi
TATCTGCGGTCCTGTATCTGCGGTCCTGTATCTGCGGTCCTGTATCTGCGGTCCTGTATCTGCGGTCCTGTATCTGCGGTCCTGTATCTGCTACCTTGGTAACCTGTTGCACTTTGGTTTGGTCATGTTCCCCGGTGATTCCCCTGGACTTTGTTTGGCACTGTGAGTTTCAGTTTGGACTGAATTTGTGTTTATAGTTGGTTGTCAGTTGTTTATTCAGTTATTTTCCTGTTTAGTTTACTCCTGGTTCCATGTGGGTTTTGGTTACTTGTTTGTTTTGTTACTGTTTTTGTGTAATTGGGTTTTCCCTCCTTAGGTTTTCAGTTGCAGTCTTTCTTTTATGTACATACTTTATTAAATTCCTTGTCCTGCAAACTCCCATATTAAGTTTGCATTTGTGTCCTGTCTGCCCTCAACCTGGCCAAACTTTGGTTTCACAGGTGCACGTTCCTGCCTGCTCTGCTCACGCAGAAGGTGGAGGTGTGTCACCAACCCAAGTCTTTAATGCTAAACTCATTTAAATTTGTTTCGATAAAATGGAAGATTACGTGTCTAAACTAAAGGACTTTTCTAAACGGAATTTTCAGGAGGTGTTTGAGAGAAGACCAACTCTAATTTGCCTCACCAGTCATGAACCTCACTGCATGTCACTCCACTGTAGGTGTCAGATGTGTATGTGGCTGAAGACCTGGAGGTAGTCTCTGCGACCACTGGCGAATCAAGCGGTAGTCCGGTAGGGTCATTGTTAGAAACAAATAAAATCTCAATAGGAAAGTGAGATCAAAGATGCTTTGTTGTTGTCTATATGCCAGGCAACCTTTTCTACCAAAAATAAAATTCCTGTGCAACTAAACGGCAAACATGATGATCTGATGCATTGTCTATTTGAATGAATAAAGCGATATATTTATTAATGGGAGTCACAAGGGTTGTGACTTAACATCCATACAAGCAGTTTGTCCCAGTCCTCTCATACAAAGAGCCACGTGCAGGATGAAACTGCACTGTTTTTCTACATCAGATGCCAAAATTGTGGCTGGCATCTTGTGCAATGGTACAAAAATAGTATACAGTTTGTTTTTTTTAGCCTTATACCATCAACTGGAGATTATTAATTTGGCAGTGTATAAACACAGCAGGAAACCAATAGTCTTACTTTGTGGTGGTGGTGGGGGGGGTGAGCACTCACTATAATCAACACACCATACCTTGTTTGTGTAGTTATACAAAGTATTGTTGTCACAGAGAGGTTGCCAGGCAGCGAGGAAATCTCTACTTTGTTCACTACACACTCAAGCTTGATGCTGGAAGGTACATTTTGTTACTGTTGGACCTGGCACAGGCTGTCTTTTCCAGACTTCTGCAGGCTGTAGTTTAATGCTGCATAGAAAGACAGGTGTGGTATCCATCCTCTATGAAGCTATTCCGTAGCATATATATGCTGTATATATACATATATGTATATATACATAATACATATTTTGCATGTGCAAAAATTAAACAGGAGTCGTGTTTTTCCACAGATCTGCCTATTTAGAATCAGCTGATAATGGCAGAGGTAAGGAAGGGATGAAAACTCCAAGTCCTCTAATAGAGCATGACACGATGCCTTCTGCAGCACTGAGCCCACATAGAATTGATTAAACTAGGGAAGGATCTGAAGGATAACAGCACTTCAGTCTACAGAACAATACCAAAGCACTATTATGTGTTTTGTCTGATATGTATCTGTAGAAAAGGGTCTCTGCCTTTTACACACATATTTGAATTATAAATTAGAAGGCTTAGAATCTGCCGTATTAATGAATTGCTTTGTGTCAGATGCACTGACTGTCCACCTTATAACATACAACCAAACCATGTAATGCAATCTAGTTCAGAAGCTCTACCATGAATTCTCTAACATAGAGGGAAACAAAAAAACACAAAAATAAAAGTGAAATGAACAGCAGACAAATTTAAACTGTCAAAACTAAAAATTGATTTAGCACTCAATCAAGATGTAAAATGCTATTTTTCTATTCAGACTGAAGATGGAGCGTTATCACTCCAAACTTACTGAGGGAAAGGCTTCTTCAGGTTTAAATCAGTGTGCAAGAACTTTCAAGCCAAGGGAAGATGAAAAAACCCTTTGTAATCAGTCATAGGTGACCATAAGGCTAATAAGCTTGTTTGTGGATGCAAAAGCGACTCCACAGTGTCCCATCAACGTGTCTACATGCTGTTCGACTTCGCAACTTCAGAAATAAGTGACCTTGTGCTTCACAATTACTGGACTGTTTTCCGTTCTTGCTGCCTTAAGTCTCCTCTGTCACCCTGTTCTGACAAAACCTCTATTTGCATGGGATTCACTTCATGGACCTGCCTCGCTGCTGCAGCTGATAAAATGAAACAAAAAAAAACAACATGGCAAGTTGCTGTGAATGCTTAAAACTCCACTCAGCTGCAATGAGCAACGTTCAATCACAAAAGGTGATAAATATGATAGAGTTAAACAGGCCTATGAAATAAACATGAATGTTGCCTGCAGACAGCAGCTTTTCCATGTGTTGTTCCAATGTCCTGGCCTCATGGTGGTTTGCTTTCTGACTGATTTTTACCATCCACCCTATTCATTTAAGTCTAATTTTCATCATTTACCCCGTTTCTCTCGACGTCTTTCTCTTACATAATGTACATCTGGGTTTTCTCATGTTATGTAACTTTGCACTCACTTTATTGCGGTTTTCTTATCTCATAATACATTTATACTTTAAATTCCCTAAATTTAGCTGGTTAGCATTTAAAAAACTGGTCCCTCTCTCTTCGTGTTTCTCCTTTAAAACCACGTACTCGACAATAGTTCTGTAGGTAGTGTTTCCTTGGCAGGGATTTAGTTTTACAGATGTTTTACTTTCAGTCAATTTATTTATTAAGTGTTCTGTTTTTTCTTCAACAATGTGTCAGTCTGCCTATTAAGCATCTAGAACCTCTCCACCCTGTCCGTGGTGCTCCAAACCCGATCCAATCTAGTTCCAACCGAAGACACAAATAAAACATTGGAAGCAAATCTAGAAATGTTAGTGCTTCATCCCTCAAATACCTCAATCTCTGTGGAATAAACGCAGCTCTGAGTGCAGCTCTGTCCTTTCCAAATATCTCGTCTAAGTTTTCATCTCTGTCTTTCCCATCTCTCCATAACTCCTCTGTGCTGTCAACATCATCTCCAAAACAAGCAGTTGTGCCAGAGCTCCCTGCCTCTTTGTCTCTCCCTCAGCATACAGTGTGTGAGGTTATAGTGTGAGTGTCAGCAAGTGAATGAGCCTCGGTGTCAAGCATAAGATGTCACGCGTTATTTGGTGCAACCCAGTGATCATATAAATTCTTTATGTAAACTTTGAAGCAATGCCTGAGAACCTTTTATGACGCAGCAGTGTTGTCCTTCATGCCAGGCCTGTGCCTTTTCTTGACTCACCTCAGGTCACGCTGTGATTTGGCCGAGCTTAGAGAGGGGCTTTAGTCATATGGGGCTAAAAACGTAATATTCATTCGTGAACTTTGATATTAAGATTAATGTATGCGGTGAGTTGCTCGCGTGGAATTAATTCTTGGAGTGCAACATCGTCATCATCAAAGTTGCTCTGATTTATTTACTATTCCGCCAACATCCACACATCAACACAACCTAATTGAGGCAATATCAGACAGCACCAGGCTACAATATATATCCTATGGCAGCTGCGTGTGTTTGTGTCTCCAGCAGCAAGCCTGAGGAGTTTAGTGTATGCGCTGCAATTATTAATGTGTGTGTATATATGTATTGAAATATGTGTGTTCATGTGTGAATGAGTCTAAATTGTGGTTTGGCCATGTGCTGGTGATGTCCCCAGTAAGAAAAACAATTCTCTCTGGCATCTGTTTGCCACAGAGGAAGATTTCACACTTCGGTTCTATCACTAATCTGTGTAATCTGTGGAACTTCATCCACTGTGAAGGTTTTGGGTGTTGTAGTTCACTTTTAGCTTGAGATTTTCTCTCAGCCTCTGTTGCTTACTCATGTTTTAATTACTTATTTCCTTCATAAGCTAGGAGGCATTTTGTTGGTCAGTCTTGCTGAAATCCAGTTTGACTTTTCACAAAGGGGAAGAAAGAAATAACCAAATATTATTAGTGTTCAGTACATTAGTTTGTGCAATTGGTGTTTTAATACTCCAGGAAGACGCTTAGTATCACTACTGCAGTACACGTTTTGGCAGCTAAATTTCACAGAAATTCTTAATACTTAATTTATATTTAATTTAAAATCTTTATCTACAGTCTTTTCCATCATGTGATGGAATATTCTTTTGTATATCAGAAGAATCTGATTTAGCTTTATTCACCAAGTATGTTGCACATACAAGGAATTTGCTTTTGGTCGTTTGTAGCCTCTCCAGGACAGTACAGTGCAGTGTGCTGAGTTGTGTGCAGTTTGTGTCCATATAGCAGCAGAAATCAATTGTTCATTAGTGATAGTATATAGTGGAGAGACAAGCTGTAAGACTCAAAGTTGAACAATCAAAAGTGAGGAGGTACCATGACTCTTAGACATTAGATTTGTGATAATAATTCAAGATACATCAGTACCATCAGCCTTTTCTTTCTGTTTTTTCTTTTTTGATCTTTTGACATAAATTCCATGATTGTGTTTGTGTTTCCTACACTCTACCATTAAAACTTCACAAACATCAAACACACATGATGCATTGACACAGACTACAACACTTATTCATATTAAAAATATATGCAGTTTAAAGTGAATCCGGATGCAGGACTGGCGGTAACCAAACTGTTCTTCCCCTGCTTGTGTTTTTGTGGCAGGCTCTGTGCAGTGTCTCTTTGGTGTATAGAAAATCTACAGACAAGAATTTTGATGATATTAAAATTCATCGCGCATTGTTTCTCAAGGCTTGTCCTGAGGGTACCAAACACTACTGGTTCTCAATCCTTTCAGCTGCTGTCTTTATTTGCATCCCATGTGTAAACTCCTGATTACACGGTGAGAATGAAAGCCAGCAGAGCTCTTAGGTTGAAGTACGTGTTCCTCACAGACCACTTTTATCTTTAAATGCTTATTAGGTATTTCCCCATGTCCTGCACATATTATTCTATCAAAAGTCAGAACGTGAATTTGCGTTATAAGCTGAAAATGTATTATAATGTTTTACCCTTTCCTTCATTAGTTACTAATTAAAGTGTAGGAAGAGTGCATTAAAGAAATTGTGTTGAGACACAGAGTGATTATTGGTTTCACCCAGTGACAGTGACAGTAAAGGAAACATACGTCCATGTCAGGGTTTAAACAGATGTAACCCCGCCTTGATTTTCCACAGTTCTTTACAGTCGCCGCGTCTCCTGCCTCCCTCAGTAGAGAAGGTATCTCCACTCCGCGCGTAAAGCGCCTGGACACCGGACTGACACCGCACAGTTCGAGCTCTATTTCTCCGAGGACCGAAACTGAACAAAAGCTTTACTTGAGTTTTTTCAGCGAACTGTTCTTGTTTTTTGTTGCTCTTTTATTTGCATGCAGGTTTACACCCCCGTAGTAGTGTTTCCTTTACCAACCTGTACCAATGCCTCGCTCCCGAGCCACTGCACCGACTCGGTTCATTTATAATGAGTAAAAAATGTGCAAAGCAAATGAAGGACGCAGCGGGATCTAACTGTGGATGCGCTTGGATTTAGCAGTGGGTTTCTGTAAAAAGAAAGATTCAGTCAAACTTATGGCGTGAAGGTAAGACAGATTTACTTCCTTTGATTTACATCTTGTGTCTAAGTATTTCTACTCAGCAGGGATGGTCTCATTCAGTCTACCCACGGGGAGATTCGGGGGTGATACAAAGTGATTTATTGGGTGTGATTCCTGAGATATTAACTTTCAAGGTTAATTTGTTGCTGATGTTGCTGACACACGATTTGTCGCTTTACCCTAAATGCATCTTCTGTCTGCAACAAATGGTGTGAGTTGGTTTCTGTGAATGAGCGAGTGCGTACCCTTCAGCGCACCAGCAGTTTATTTACAGCACACACACACACACACACACACACATGTATATACACAGACATATGAGGTCCTCGGTCGTTTACGGTACTGACCCGGTTTGACTTTTTGTCTAACAGCCAAAAACTGTATAAAGTGCTCCAAGTAAGCTGTAGTTTTCTTTTCTTCTTTGAGAGTGGCGGTGTTCCTCTACTTAACCACACGCAGAGCGCTCGTTTTCATCTGGATGTACCCTTCAGTTTGTACAGTGATTAGTGCAGGGCTCCCCAGAGGCAGCACATCCTCGACGCAAGGATTAATGGAGGGCAGGTTGATGCTGCCCAACCCGTCTTTAATTCTGTTAACACTCGCCAATCAGCTTCAGCAAGTTCCCAACCGCACGGAAAAGAAGTGTGTTTAAGAAAATACTGTGGATCTGTATCTGTTCCGTTGAACCCATGTGTGCGTAAAGCGTCTCGGTAACGCGCACTGTGATTGATTGATTCATTATTTAGTGGGTTTGTGGCGCCAGTGTTTTTACTATTTTTGTTGCACTGCCCTTTTTTAACAACATGCATTTAGTGTTGTAGTCTCTGTGTTTATTATGCAACAATTTACAGGTTTGCTCATCTCCAGCTACCGTACAGTGGCTCAGTTAATAAATGGAATTAGGAGAGAGAAGTAGACCACTCTGTTCTGTAGTTGTTCTGCAGGTCAGCAGGTATGCATCTCCTTATAGCTAAGTCAAACACCTGGTTGACATATTGCCACTGTCATTAAAAAGGAGTTCCATGCTTTTTTTTACAGGAAGAAATGTCTACTTGGGTAGAATTAAAGCTTTGGATGCTTTCATATAGCTAATCCCAAATGAATACATCTCCAGCGAAATGTCACGATATCTGCTGAGGCTGGAAGTCCATTTGCTCTCTCTCTCCAGCGACAGGCTTCAGACACATTGTTCATCCATATGGATTCAACCTCTCTTATCTCTTACCTTGTCACGAGGAAACCAGCCTCGCCTGAGCTGCCTGAGTGTCACTCCATCAGTTTGACACAGACGGCTTTACTGGAACAGACAGCTGACCGTGTAGAAACAGATATTTTTTTCTGATCGGGAACTCCTTGAGCAGGTCTCAGAGAAGGAGATAAAATGACTCAGACTCCTGAGTAGCTTGTAGGTAAATCTTACAGAATGTGTTCTCGTTCCTGTGGCGTTCGCTGCCACTTTATCTGTGGTGTCTGAGATACACTGTCCCTATGGTAATGTACACGTGGCAGTATTTGACGCCAAGAGCAGGTGCAGCAATTGACAGAGGAGGTTTGATGGTAATTCAACGTTTTTATATCACTCTTGCTATCAATGTTCCGCCAAATAGAAAAAGAAGGATTACCTTTAATAATTGAACAATGCAGTGGGTAATATGATCTCCTAAAACATTGTGCACCATAAACACCCCGAGAGACTCCTTGATATTTCAACATGTTCACAGTATGATCATCACATGAATCGTGTCACCTCATGAAAATAAAGGTGTTCTGTTAGTTACAGCACTGAGGTGGGTACTGCTGTCTCATTTTCTATCACATTTTTAATCTAGGAATTATATGTCGAACGACAGTAGCGTTAGCCACCTACATACATATTACTTACCTTCCCTGAGACATGATTTCTTTATCCAGCCATCTCTGCTTTGCTGAATCCATCTTCGATTCCTTGAATACTCATTTAGAGTGAGATTTGAGATTCCCCGATCGATCCTGCTAATGTGGACATACTGCATCATTCGCCCATAGACATTGCTGTGCCGTAATATGCAGTGACTCACTCTGACATTTGTAAGGTTGACTCTGGCTCTTGTGAAATGTAATGAATAATCATATGTACCGTAGAGCTGTCAAAGTATATATATGTACCAATGGTAAATGGAATTAAGATTTAACAAAGACTGTAGTATTTCTGCGAGAAAATTGTATTTGGACACATTTAGGACATATGTATGTATTTATGTATGATTTGGGATACTTGTGTAACTATTATTACTCATTCATATCAGTGTTGTTAAGTGGTTAATTCTCATAAACTATCCTGGGGCTCTGTCCTGTGCATTCTCCTGATTCGTAAATGTCAAACGTATCTATGGTGCACAGTTTAAATCATGGTGCCAACATCTGTCGAAGGTAAAGAACCAGCTTACGAATCATTTGTTTGTATAATTAATTAATTCTATATTAGAGATAAAGTCTGTACGTCACATACATAATGAGAATGGCTTGGAACAGATACTGGTTTACACGCGTACACCACGTTGTGGTGAAATGTGGTTTTTGATTTAACGAAACACATGTTGTAAGCAGGTGTTTGGGGTGTATGGCACATACCACACAGGGCTGACAAGCTGCAGACACACATTTGAGACCAGGGTGAGTTTAGACGAGAGATTAGGTGTGAAGTCACCGTTAGATTTTTGTATATCAACCAATCGCTGACCTTAACCCAGTGCTGTAATGCCTAAACCAAAAAAAACACGTGTCTGCAGCTTGATCTACAAGATTAAATAAATGTTTTGATGAAAGGCGACAAAAACGTTAGGGGACTGTGTTGCTTTAAGTATTTGAGGCAAATTATGAGTGTAAGAGAAATGAAGTGTCGCAGCCTGTTGTTTTTAAATCCAGTTACAACCCAGACAAAAGTTGTGAATTTAATTTGATCCAGTCTGTGAAATCACGGCCTCATTTTTCACAGACATATTTGAAACACAATCAGCAGAGGAATATCACACGCGCTGAGGTGAGGTGTTGTGGTGTAATCAGGTTTCACGAAGTGCAAAATACTAGGCTCACCAAATCTTATATTAATCACAGAAGCTACAATTTTAAAAAGTCATACAAAATGCTACATGAGGAACTGATCAACACCTGGGCGTGTGTTTCATACTGTTTTGTCTTATGTTGCAGAATGCTGGTTCGTTTCTGTCCTGTGACAGAATTTGGAATTTTAAAAAGCTAAGCAGGAATCTTTCCCTCCAATGTAAAATAAACTTGTAATTAAGTAAAAACTGGGGCGCTGCTCGTCTTCTTGCCTGTGGTTTGTAGCCATGTCACCATTTCTTCCTCCATCACTGCATTTGGGAGGCAGCTGAGTGCTCACACCAACCGATAACAGACGGGTTAAGTGTGGAGTAATGCATTTACATGTTACGTTACGTGATTTGTTGTCAGCTTCCTCAAATCTGTTGTTAGCGGTCACATAAACTAAGAGCGGCAGGGAAGACACATCATTTCACTTGATTATTTTCCTGTAACGAGTAACGACACTACGCTAAAAATTCAGTTAAAAACACACTTTTTTAGATGTGTAATTGTAAGTACGAGAGATCTTAAAAACAAAAAGGCATCAGGGCTTTCATGACCTTTGTATGTGGATCTGTCTGAAATAGAAGGTAAATAATTTACCTTTTCAGCGGAAGCTAAAAAATCTGAACTAGCAGAGCACAAATGATCCATCAGCTCCAAAGCTGTACCTGTTTGTACTGCTCCTATATGTTTTAGATTATTTACACATTTGTTGTGTGGCTCAGTCAAGTAAATCATTTAACCATATTGGATGTCTGTGAGCACACCTGACTGGCCCACATTCTCCCCTCTCTGAAGCGCATTCTTCAACATGTCAAACGTGTCGAGGCTCCAAGAACCAGAACCATCACTGACAGAATGGAGGAGCCAATTAGTGCCAATAGGAGAACCCTCACATTGTGGTTATGCTTGAAGTTATGGTTCTAGCATGATAGAAACATCGTGTGTGCATATTACTAAGCTTAAGGTAATTCAGAAGGTAGTGGTATTTGGTGCATTGATTTTAGTATTTTAGTTGTTTGTATCCTATAGCGGGACACAGCTTTCATTCTTATTATTACACGTTGTTGTGCATGCATTACAGGGCAGGAGTTGACTACGGCTCCTTTAGAGGTTGAGAAACTATCAGCGCTTAATGGCTTAAAGCCTCATTCAAGGGGGAATTCTTTGAATGTTCAGCAAACAATCTGGATCAATGTGATGACATTGTGCAGTGACTGACAGGGCGACTATTAGAAGAGAGTGAAATGGGTGAGGATTAATAGCAGACATAGACAGAAAGAACAGAATTTCCCAGGAGAATTGAAATTTCTTACCAATTATCTTGCTGTGTAGTGCGCCGGGTCTGAATTCCCAGAAACATGAATTTGTGGTTCATTCAGCACTGTCTCCCTCTAGACTTTACGTTACTAGCACTATAGTTCCAGATAATCCCACTAGCAGCTGATGGTGCATGACACAAACAGATCCTTTTTTTTTTACACCAGTCAGTCACAAGCTCTTTTTCAGGCTGAATATCTGTCTTTAGAAGGCAAAAGAATGAAAAGGTGAAAGCGAGATAAAGTGAGGTGATGTGTCACCTTGTCATAACATGACTCATACGTCGCGTTGACATTTTTTTTCCCAACCTCTTCTGTCAAGTGCCAAATAAAAGCCAGAGCTGAACTAACAGCCTTTCAGTAGCAGCTTCTTTGACATTTTCCTTAAGAGTCTGTGAGTTTGTTTTGTTTGGTGAACAAAGCAAGCATAGATCCTCCTGTCCATGTGACCTTTGGTCTAAGCTTTGATAAATTAATGTTCAAACACTTTCTTAGCATCTGCTAACCTCTGAAAATAAAATAGCCTTTTAAGAGCCAGTTTTGAAACAATGTACAGAAAAGAATCTCCAGTGACATACTAAGGTAAACGTGCAATAGTTGACACTCATTAGGCTGTCAATGGTTGGATACGGTGTTAACAACCAACCTTCTGATTCCATTATGCCTGCAGCTACTTTTAAGCCATTGTTTTGGTTCTCTGGTAGCTAGTGTCCTCGACACCGCACACAAAACCACAGGTAACCATTATGCATGCACTTCCTGCAGACAATCTCAGGTTATTGAACTGTACACTTTCTGCCCTGCAGAAATACATTCAGTCATTTGTCAGGTTCATATCAGTTGCTTTCTGGGAACATCACTTTAGATGTACTGGTACGTATTACAGAGCAGCTTGTATTGTATCTTTACACATCTATGATATAGTCATTGATTGTTCATTTGGCTCGTGTTGTCTCTACTAATCCGTCACTATATTGCATCTCCGCTCCTTCTGTTCATATTGTGCTTTGTGGAACTGGAGGAAGAAGCTGCTCAAAATGTGATTTTAACAAGCTCTCCTCCTCTGTGCGAAGGAGAGCTCACACATACAAATGTTATCCTCCAAAATCCTATTTTCACTTGTGAATGGACTGTGAAAGATTCATAAGCCTTATTAACTTGCTCCATTCTATCATAGGACCCAGAATCTGCATGCGCAATGTGCAGTAATGATATCAAAGCAAACAGTAAAACTTTCCACTGATGAGATCTTTTCTTCCAAAATGCAGCAATGGCCGTGATAATGATGTAGCGCCACGCAGTTAAACAAATAAAATCTTCAAAGCTAAAGGATACAGAAGACATATGAACGCCTTGTTTGTATTTAGCTAACACCGTTACCACTGCTGTGAACACAGAATACAGAAAGACACAGGTATGACAGCATCCATATGTTCAGTATTGATCGGCTGCTCTCCGATACCACCGAAACCAATACCACTGTCCACGTCAGTGTGGCTATATGCAGGTTTCTAAACCGCAGCTGAGGCATGGACAAGCGTGATACTCTTTGGCTTTCTTGTTTAATAAGCATCAGATATGATGCAGACAGGTACAGTGGTGGGTGCACATTATCACTTGACTTAGCTGGGCTTTACCAGCCTCTGTTGACCAGGCGTAGTGAATAAGGAACCGATAGGGACAGAGACACTTGTTGCCCATTCCTAAATGTGTTTCTGTGTATTTCAATGTATGTCATGGAAAACCAGCCAAGAGTGCGTAATATGTTGCCTCACAAGAGAGAAGGCTGGTTGTTAGGTTGGAGCTTCCCTACAACTTAATGAGGTCGATGCAGGCTTGTTACCAACCTCCCTCTCCTCCCCCTCCATCGGACAAACGCTCTACTAGTTTTACCCTTATTGCTTGATTTAAGTAGTTAATGACTTAATCAATAATCTATACACTACTTCTTACCATATCAACAACATGTAGGTGCCATTTGTTCCCAGTGGGGTTTGATCTTTGTGGATTAGGCATCAGTGCATTTAATTTTCTTTTTCATTAAGCCCTCACTTCCTTTCTTTCCCTGTAACTTGTCTGGAAGCTTCCGAGATGTTCTTCAATATGTTGTTTTTTTCTCCCTGACAGCGATTCCATTGTGAGAACTACCCATCAGTGTTTGTATTCTGAATGCCATTTCCAGTGATACAATTTATTACATATGTCAGTCAAATAAATGACTGTGTGTCACCTGTTTCATTTTTATTAAAAGTCAAGGTGGTACAGCATCCTGCAGCAAACTACCACATGCTATTTTTCTGTTTCTCTTTAGAGATATGGTGTGTACTGTTTGATTTGATTTATAATGACACATACAATCATCCAGCCATCCATTGTCTTCCGCTTATCCGAAATCGGGTCGCGGTGGGTGCTGGAGCCTATCCCAGCCGCCTTCGGGCGAGAGGCGGGGTACACCCTGGACGAATCGCCAGTCCATCGCAGACACATACAATCACTTTCTTACAAATGGCAAAACTTAATCTTTATTGCTTTATTGAGTATTTCTCTGTTAAAGCACAACATACTGTGATCGTGAGAGTGGTTTGTCCTCTTCTATATAAAATGGAAATACAATATACAGTACTTGTTATGATTGTAATCGCTTATTGCATTGAATTTTTTTTAAAGTATAAAACTAAGCCGAATGCACCTTTGTAGATGTTGCAAAAAAAATTCCCATAATGACAAGTGCAGAGAGAAAAGGCGCATAATTGCAATGCCGAGATAATAACACAGGAATTGCTACTCTGAATGAGCAGGTTTATTTTCAGCACAGAAGAAGTCATCGCAGCTCCCACCTACACATCCAGGATGTAGAAAGTGGCCAGACAATTGATGATTTACTTCTTTGCTCATAGTGCAACGAGAGGGAGCTATTTTCTGAGAAAAAAGAAAATTCACAAGATAGTCATTGACTTTGCCAGCATCAATGATTTGGACCTGGCAACTAAGAGGACTGTGGCAGATAGAAAACTAATTAGGATGACGGCTATCACGGGAAGAATCAAACACTTTGACAGCATTGACAGAGTGATGTCAGCTTGAGGTTTGCCTCCCTTTGCATAGGCGGATACTGAGAATCGGGATAATATTTCACATTGAAGTGGGAGGAAAAGTTTAGCAAGATCTAAATACCAAATCTGTGCCAATAGAACTGCATAAGATAATCAACGTATTGCACATATTATTCAAAGAGGCAAATCAGGGATGAATAATTGGCATAATCAGTGTAGAGAGGATAATGATCCTGATCTATCAGCCACAAGGATGATATATCAGGATCATAAGTTTATGAATTTTCGTCGACACTTGCAGATGCTTTAATTTAGGGTAATTTCTATTTGAAACATGTTTTAAATGTTAAGGGGTTTCACACATAAAACACATTTTACATTGGCATCAGAGCACATTTAAACTACACCCAAGAACCCAATGAGAGCATGGGAAAACTAGGATTCACTGTGAGGAGTAATTAAGGTAATGTAGGAAACGGTGTGTGTCTGTGTGCGTAAATATGCCCTGTTGCATACACCAACTGTATGTGTGTGTGCAACATGAAATTGTGCATGTGACACACCATATATGTGTGTGTGTTCAGACATTTTAATGCAATTTCAAGGCTATAGAATCATTCAGTCATTCAGTAAATTGTTGATTAAATGGGGCTTATGTTAAGATTAACTGTGCATTTTATTGCATGGTTTAACAAACTGCATCATTGCAGCAGGATTGGACGTGATTAGTTCTCAGCAACAAGGACCAGACCTGATTATTAGTTTTTCCTCTCCGTGCTGTCAGTTCACAAACCAGCATATTAAAACGATATGGGAGATTTGGCTGTAATTACACAAACAGTTGCTATATATAAAGCAGCACATTTATGGTAATGTTAGGATGCCATGGCAACGTAACGACAGTCTTAACAAGTTAACAGCCCAAAAATAATGCTCGAAGTTTGTTTCCTATTTAAAATAATGTGTTGAAATGTTACAGGAAAAGAAGATCAATGTATTTACAGTGCAGTATTATAACCTGTCAATGCTTGTGCAAACGTTTGTGACAGATATTGCAAATAATGGCCGTTTCCGCTTTAAATGACAGTTTTCACTGTATGTGCTGCAGCCAAATTCTGCATAGGAGACATGTCGTTACTGGGCACAGGACAAACACCTTCACCTGATTCTATTTCTGCTGGACAGTTGAGGTCACCGAGTTTGCTAGCGGCATTGTCACCTGTGGTAATCCAGTCAGAAAGTCAGAAAATTCCTCCTGCTTTCATTGATTGGTGCTGATGTCACACACTCAGGCTATTTAAGGATTATATCCAGGACTGGTCAGCTGCAATTCAGAGGTCACCTTGTTGGCTACAATAGTTTTTAACCTGTTGAACCCTAGACCATTTTATAGGAAGTTGCTTGAAAAAGACGTACCCAAAATGAATTGAATATATCT
>JAUMHF010000005.1:14912943-14951790 GCA_032359275.1 Microctenopoma steveboyesi
GGAACACAGAATGACTTTGTAACCGGAAGTCGGAAGTGGACCCGGTACCGGGTCCGTCGGGTTTAACAGGTTAATTGTTTTATGATGAGAACTGGATAGACTTTAGCTGCTTTGCCGTGTTAATACAAACCCTTCAACTAATTATGAATATATAAAAAAGAAGGCCAGTGTGCTTTCATGCAGAGATAGTTGCAAAATGTATATCTGCTATTATTTTATACTACTATTATACTGCTTCCACACAGACTAATTTAAAGTAAATTATAAAGCCTTAAATCATTGCCTCTTAGATAGGGCTGTGAAGTAATTTATATAACTTGGTTCATGACTTCAAGGACCGGCTGAGCCTCTGACGTTGTCCTCATTGTAAATTAGATTTGTATTTATTTTAGTGGTGACAGTGGTTCAGAGCTAAAGGTGCCATTGCTCATATACTTGATCATTTGTGCTTATCTGGCTGTTTGTGTATATCCACTAGGAGGCAGATTAGAGGGTAATCGTCCCTGACCAAAAATGACGGCCAGTTTTTTACACTTTAAACTGAAATCAGTTTAGAAAGGTATTACTATAAAGTGAAGATCACTCTGAGTAACAATATGCTGATAAAATACTATATGATTACAGAACATTTTGTAATTTAGTTAAAACAAATACCTTCACTTACCGTAGCACCTGTTTTCATCTTCCACAAAACAATCAGCGTCCATTTACTTGTTTATTCTGGCTTTTTTAACCACATAGACTCTGCTCAACTCATATTCATAGATATTTCATATAACACATGTTGGCATAAACAATTTCTTCTTCTTGCCTTCTCTGAGCTCAGAGTAAGTATCAAGTGTCTCAGCACTGGATCCACTATAATGAAATAATAAAATCTTCCATCTCACAATTGGCAAAACAGAAAATAAATATTTCCAAAAGATTTAAGGCCAGACCTCCCAAACACAAACTTTGCAAATCCATCACTCCAAATATTTTCGTCTCTTTGTGGCTTTTTTTTATTGTGGCTTGGCATCAAGTGGCATAACCTTTACTATTGTGTATCAAATAAATGTTTTGGACTGCAGCCATAGCTTTGAAGCTTTTCTCCCAGTGTCTGCGTGCAGTTGTTGGCTCCTGAGCATTGACATAAATAACAAAATTATACTAGCCATACTGCTTTGTAATGTATCAATGACAATAAAATGGATTCTTCTTCTTCTTCTTCTTTCATAGGAACCAATATCAGCAGTATTATGTTTGAGCCTGATGATCGTCTCATAGTTTTGTTATTGTCATAAAATCTGAAAAAAAGGAACTAGAACTAACACTGAACAATACTCACTGCAACTTCTAAGAATCCAGAACCTGATTAATTTTGACTCTCATGCTAGGGAACATAAAGTTAAAGCATTATATGATATAAAATATATTATCTCTGCTGAGGTTTTCACTTGGACATGGACAAAGAGCACAAGCTGATGTCAAAAATAATTATAGGACACTCTCGTGAGTATGTCAAATAAATGATGCAACTAGTGCAACAATTTTCACACAAGTTCAGCTGTTTTATCCTTTTTTATCTTTGCTTTCACACTTTGCTTACTTTGCTTGCCGCCAGGCTTGTTTACTAGGACACGAAGAACACCCACTGAGTTACTTCAGTTTTTATCTATGATTGTAAATTTCCACTTTGAAGTTATCATCCTGGTCATTTAATGTATCCGAGTAGATGTGGGGGGGATTTTTCTTACCATCACCCTATTGGCTGATGCTCTTTATGCTATGTCTATTGACTAAAACAATAGACATGAAGGATGTTTAATTACAGGAGTGCTTCAAAAGACACAACAATAGGCCACAAATAAAGTGTGTCGTGTGACACCGTTTGCTTGTTTTAGTCCTGTCGTTTGGAGAATCATAAGGTGTATGTTTGAAAACAACAAGCACATAGAGAAAGGCTGACTTTCAAAGCAGAAAATTGCAGCACCTAAAAATAATTACCGAGAAACTGGTATTGATCAGGAAGACAGTTCAACCTTTACAGACATGTGGAGGCCAGTGTTTCCTCTGTGACAGTAAGCCTTCTCTTATTACACGTTTCCTTTTATTATTTTTGTGAAATAGATAGATAGATAGATAGGATTTAATCCACTCTTATTTTGATAGCTGTATTAGACCACAAATTGACAGCAACAAGAAATGTGGGAGGTGATTAGCAACAGAAGTGCCTGGTTGCAACTAATACCCACCTTAGACCACTAGGCCTTGCCAACAGTACTCAGTCAAGCTGACACCACCATTGGCAGCTGCTGGTAGTGTTCATTTGTTAGTTTGCTGCCCTGTTTTATCTGCCCAGTATAGCTGAATCTGCTGGTATAGTTTGATGTGAAGATTTGAGGTTTTAGCTTGCCACCTCATCCTGAAAACAGTTTGGATCATGATGGGAATTGTACCACTCTAAAAAAACTGAATTGTACTTCTTCCATCAAGGCCACGAAAGGAGAAATAATGTTTAGAAATTCTGAAACTTTTTCCTGATGTACCACAGGGTGTGCTTGATGAATTATTTTTTTTTCAAAATACATTTGGGGACCACAGTAAACATATTTTTTTCTTTGAATAAATGCCTTCAAGTGCACAATACTCTGTTGTCTTGATTGCACCAATTAAAGAGGTGTTTGCCTTTCAAAAGAAAAAGTCTCTGAGGCACTCTTAACTATTACATCTGACTATTGGTCTCTGAGGGAATATGTCTCTAGCAGTTTCTACTGGACAGCTGCAGTAATGGGAAGGATCTGGGTTAAAATGGTTTCAGTCTCTGACTGCACACAAAAATGTGTTTACGAAGCAAAAACGAAAACAGATCACTGTTAACATGTCAGTAATGCTGAACACCACAGTAGGAGTAGTGTCATCAAGGTAGACGGGAGCTATAACATACAATAGAAACGAGTGACACTGCATTTAAATAGGGAGCGCTGGTTCGTGTTTAAACATTCATTCATTCTGTCAAAGACTGAATGTGTCTTGTGAAGAGACACTGAATCTGTTTTATGTAACCGATCGTGACCTTTGACTGACCAGCACAGAACCATCTTATTCTTAGATATTTATGATAATATATTATTATTAGGTGCAGATCACACACATAGCAGCGGAGACACATACACACACAGTTTTTGTTTATAAGCCAGCACCAGTTATGAGGCCAGTAGTGAGATCAGCTTCACATACTGTAAGTAAAGAAGTAGAACGGGTAAATAAATAAGATTAGACAGCACAGGGCATCTGCAGGCTACACACACAGACTGGTGCCTCAGAGCAACGCTTACACATCCAACAGGAGCACTCTTCCCTCACTAACTCCCTTATTTTTGCTCTCTTTTTTTTCTCTCATTGCTTCTTCTTTCTAAATCCTCCAGTTCCCTCTTTCTGCACTGAAGCTTTCCTCTGCCCTCCTCTGGTAGTTGGCTAATTTAGCTGACTACTGAGCCCAAATGTTGCTCACATAAACATACTGTACGCACATGCAATGGACATAACATAGTTTCACATGTTTCCTCAATCCAGCTTCTCTAAATATTGAGAGATTCAGGTTTAGATGGCCTTGAATTAAAGCTCAGATCTGAACTTAAACAGAAGACAAACACATTTTCAGGATTTAACTTTCAATTTTGAACAGCAGAACAATTGTGCAAATATCTGTGAAAATATGAGTTAATCTAATCAGTGCGGTGACATTCAGATGTACTTTCGGTCAGATGTACTCAACCTTATTAAAGAGTCACAAATTGCTAAGAGAGTGTGTCCTTCACAAGTGAATGTGTCCTGATCAACAGAGATTTACAAGGACTCATGAATAACAACATGTGCCCATACAGTACAAGGCTGCGAAATGACACAAAAGTATCTCTAAAGAATTTAGCTTTCACAAATCAGCAGTGAGGCTGCGAAGTATAACAACTGAATGGGGAAAAAAAAGCGTTCTCCTAAAGTCAGTTCGAGAGTTCCGAGAAAGAAAACATGACAGTAAGCTGAAGAACATTGTCGGAGAGCTGCATAAAAATGCACAAATTAGGGGGTTTTGATGCTTAACAATGATGCAATGAAACCACTGTCTGAAAAACATTCAACAAAACACAGCTCCACACGATGAATTACATCCACAGTCGGAGTGAGAAAGTTCACCACCATCCAAACCAGAAACATCCCAGATAGCAAAATCCAGTGGAAATAACGTTGAAATGATTACAATATTTATGACAATATTTCGTTAAGACACCAACAAGAAAACATGTCAATACTGACACAAAGAGAAACAAATATCTGCATCACCCTTTTTCCTGATCTCGTTTTTCTCTTTGCACACTTGATCACTGCTGTGGTTCAAAGTTTGTTAGCCCCTGGGGGCCTGTTGGGAATATTGGTCACACCCACTCAGCCGGAGAATTCAGACTTGACTGTGTCTGGTTTCTGGAAAATAGGGCCTTTGATTCTGGAAAAGGTTCTCAGTCATCTAGGTGACAGTCATTTTAAAAACAGGGCCTAAGATGTTCTCAAGAAGCACTGCACAGAAACGCCAGGAATTACAGGTTACAGTAGACTTTTTGTCACATCTCTCTTTTCCATTTTCATTTGCAGTTAACATTAAAATGTTGGAACTAATTAATTTTCTCTTCTGATGTTGCTGCTTTCATTACTGCTCTTCTCGTTTGTCTGTGAAAAAACACATTTTTCCTGCGGTAACTTAGTGCAAAATACATACACGTGAAGTTCAGGTAAAAGGAAATATAGGGTTTTACTGTAGAAGTCTCATTTGACTAAGAAAAGAGAATATCTTCCAAAATCTTCCCTGTAGCGCAAAATCCCCGTTAATGTTTTCACTCAGTACAGTTTCCATACTGAGCTGAGATATATTAACACAGACGTTTTGTGCCAAGGCTGTACCTGTAGATAGATACACCTGATTTGATTTGTCAAAGTCAGTCCGCTGTGAAATAGGGAATGCATACTAAACAAAGACTGCATTTTGTTCTGTCATGTACAATAGAGTTGCACTGGTGGGACACGCTTCACGCAGCTAACTTGGAGAGGCTGAATAATTATAACAGCCAAAACCTTTGTGGTATTTTGACTCAGAACACAGACGTACTCCACCTCTATAATACTGGCACATTAAGTGAAGACAACTGAAATCTGTAATAAAGACACAGTAGTTCATCAGACCTGAAATATATTGTATGTATTGAAAATGAAACTCTTGACCTGTCACTTTCTGTGCAAATACTTTGATGTCATGACACATTTAGGACACAGAACCCTTAATATTAATTAGTATTCATTCACTTTTTAATTTTATTCAACTGGAAGTTAATAACCGCGAAAAGATCTACAGAAACTATTACCGGGGTGCGAAAAATTGTTGTTGGGTTGTGAAAATGAAATAAGGAACCAAGGTAAAATTAGTTAGATGTAGATGGGGATTTGGAGTCAATCTCAGTCAGCAGAAGCAGCAGCCTGAAAGGATGTAAAACCAATTAGGGTGCTAGGGAGAAATAGAGGATGACATAAACATTAATCTAGACAGGCACGAAGGAACTGCACTGCTAAGGGTTTTGTAAAATAGGTTGTTCCTGTGTATTTTAGATGTTATTTTAAAAAGATGAAGCGTAAAGCTTCATTAACTTTTCTGTGATGGGTTTCAGAGAGTAACAATAATAAATTTGACACATGTCTAATATCTAGTGACAAGTCCACTGAGTGATATAGATAAACACAGACAGGGAAACAAAGATTGGTGAAAAAGAAAATGACGACGAAAAAGCAAATCAAGCCTTCATGAGGAACTCCCACGATAAACATCCTGTAAAATATACAGTGTGCTGCACTTCACGTAAGCGCTTTAAAGCAATCGAATTCATCTGTAAAGTTATGTAATATTGTTTAAATTATAACAGTAATGAAACAAAACTGGACTTACTGTCACAACATGACTGATCAGTTGAGTTCAGTAGGTGAAGCTGTCATCACACTACATGCGGAGGTTTGATTCTCAGTTGCTCATGGCCACATTGAAAAAGACACTGAAGCCCAAAGCTCATTCAATGAAACTCAACTCCACTTTAATTGTATAGTGCCAAATAACAATAGAAGTCTCCTTAAGGCAGTTTACAGTGCGAGGTGTAGGATCTTACACAGCATATATGCTTGTGTGTTTAAATGTAACTTGAAAGCTACTGCCAAACGGCTACGTGTCATGTAAATGTAAATTTACAGCAGTGATGCATTAGCTGCCCTTAAGTCTGAGCAGTTATTAAGAAGGCAGAGTGTTGTTTAAGATGACATAACATCACCATAAATGTTTTTTTCCTGACAATGCTGTGGAAACTGGTTTTGAATGTGAGTTTTGGCAGGCGGGCACACTCCCTCTCCTCTCACTACTGGTAATGGCCACTGAATCTTTTAGTGGTACACAGCACCAAACCATACTAGCCTACTTTCACTTCTGTTCTTTTTGCTGTTGTGATTTCTAAATATATATAAAAAAATCCTTTTCCTGTGGAGGTAATTTAAAACACCAGTTGTTATGGCTATATCTTCATCAGTGGAAAAATACGATAGATGCTTTTGACTTCATATTATACACATTTAGAATCTCCGCTATAATTTAGTAAAGATGAGCCCATTACTATGTGCAGCAGGGTTTAAAAGATTAATACAAGTTTTTTTCTCCTAGCTAAAGCCACATGAATATAATTGCATATTGAAATGCTGTTTTCTCTTTGTTTTGCAGGGCCTGGTCTGGGCCTTCGTCACTCACAGCTAATGGATGTCTTTACCCAGTATGCCTACAATGACAGTTTCTTCGATAACGAAACATGGAGCTTCAACGACACGCATCAGGAGCAGAAGCATCCTTACAACTATTACGCCATGTTGCTCACTCTGCTCATCTTCGTCATTGTTTTTGGCAACGTGCTGGTGTGCATGGCTGTGTCCAGAGAGAAGGCTCTGCAGACCACCACCAACTACCTGATTGTCAGCCTGGCTGTTGCTGACCTTCTAGTGGCCACGCTGGTTATGCCCTGGGTCGTCTACTTAGAGGTAGGATAGGAGACGCACACCCACCCACGCGTTTACAGAGACATATCATATGCTCAAGGAGACATTTTTTATCTAAAGTACTACATGGAACAGACATACTTTTGTTTTGATGTGTATCCAGTGTCATTGGGACAGCATCAGAAACCAGCCACACAGTAAGACAAGACATTAATTAAGCAATTATTATTTTATTTTTGCTAAGAAAAGTACCAATCTAAAGCACGTTTTTATGCAGTCAGGTGGCAGACTATGTAAGACAATACTAGTGAAAAGGGTTCCAGCCAAAGCAGCTGCCCACAGTTTGTCATCAGGCCAAAGGCTAAAGGTGAAACAAGGCTAATGTGTTCATATCAGCATTGTAAATATCAGTCCGTCAGTGGTTAAAGGCCTGTAATACCCTAGTAACAGCAGCCCTACGTGACAACGGCAAAATGCCAGACCAGTCTCTTCGAGTCCGGAGGTCACATGTTTATGAATAATTCCTCCTTATTTCGGGATGCATTGTTTTGCCTTCACTCCTATACGAGATAATGCAGGCTAAATATTTTAAATGTTGTTTTGACACATCAATACCTACTAAACAGTGCAATCTAAAAAAGAACAGACGCTGGTCTTGAGCATAAAATCGTTTCCAATCTGCCAAATCAATAGCAAAGAGGATGCTGGGCTCTCTCCCAGAAGAAATATCTCCGCTCTATCTTTCAGTCGGTCGTCATCACCAGTGTCTATCTTTTCAGTTCAGGGGTTATTTCTGACCATCAGGGTTTAGGTCACGCTGTCTGGTGTAGAGAGAAGCAGGCTAAGACCACAGGAATACTAAACCTCCTGCGTCCCCCTGGGAGTTATGATGATTATCACTCCGATCAGATGGGATGTTATGGTCTCAGCCTGGTTCTTTGTATGTTTGTACAATCAGCAGGGTAATGAGCAGAAATTGGTAACAGTGACATTGTAAGCAGTCACATATAAAAGCTGTAGCATAAAACGTTCTCAATGAAATATTCATTCGATTTTATAGCAGGAAAGTGAGCCTCAGATAGGCACGAAATGGTTTTTTTGCAGAGGTGTTTACTTATGGACAACACTTTCATCAAACTTTCATCAAAACACGGCGTGTTTTTGGACAGTTTACATTTCTGGCACTGGGTCACAAGAAGACTCATTCAGTGGTTATTTCTCTGTAGTTTCAGCAGGCATCAACGCTATCTTTTGGTTTTTCTTGGACAAAGCCACTAGTGTCATATGGCCATTTGTACATAATGAGGGAAAAACAAGACCATCAGGAATTGATACATCTTTGTGGATTATTGGGGCTTGCCAATGATTTTATGGTTATTTGATTAAGTTGCAAAGAAGCAACACAGGCTGACATCTTGATTTATTGTCACTCATGTTGACCTACATTGACGAATAGACAAATCAATAGCACAATGTCACTTGACCCTTTTTACCTAGTAAATGCTCATTTCACAGTTTGTAACACAGGTTTTGTGTTATGGATTTTTAGTCTCCGGGCCTAAGCTAAGATGTCGCAGGTGACATTACAGTGACATGGAGTTATTTTTTCAGACTTGTGAGAACTCCTGCTATAGCTAGAGAAAACCTAATGGTAATTACTGATTGAACAGGCAGAGTAGAAGATGCATAAACTGCCTTTCATATGTAAAGAAATCAGTAGAATTCCCCTTTAAGCAAAAAGTATATGTGAAGAATAAATTTCATTGTAAATTGAACATTTTCTAGTTAACTCAGCATTATTTATCATTACTGTTTGCATCATTTGGCCATTCCAATTGTCTAAATTTTGGATATTCATTGAGATCATGTGAAATGAAGGATACTTAAAGGTTGGTCTAATAAAGAGTTATTGGAACTTTTTTTAATACTATTCTTTATGTGCTCGGGCACGTTTGGATCACAAATACTGTGGGGATTCCAATCTAGATCAAATACTACTGTGATCAATAATTCACACAGATGATGCAAAATCAAAATCATTTCACCTTCATTATAAGTGACGTCTCAGATTGTGCTTTCAAACCATTTTTCCCAGACATTTTGTGCTTCTTGATACTTCACCTCTGCGGGTTAAACTAGCATTAGCTTATAATTGTGAGTGACAACATAAGGGAGATAGAGGGTACTGAGGAAAAAAGAATGAGAAATGTCTCACAGTCCTCGTTCAGCATATTGTTGTGATTTATCTTCGCATGACTGTAAGAGCAGTTTTTAATGGACTTTATGTGCTTCCCTTTATGCAAATTCAGCCGTGCTGCCGCCACAACGTCGTAACACTTTTCAGCTCCTCTGAGTCTTTTGAATTTGTTATGGGCTGTAGCACATGCATGGTTGTGTTAGTTGCGCTGGTGACAGGTTCAACTTATAGCAGCAACAGAAAATTTCTGATGATAACGGAGGAGACAAAAAGACAAAAGCAGAGAAATGGTAAAGCTACTGAAGAGGCAAATGTCAGCAGCAAACGGTTGGTAAAGTACAAAAAAACGAGAAGAGAAAGGAGGTTGCAGTATGGACAAGGGCACTCATTAGGCTGTCAGGTCACTTTGTAATTACCACCAGTGTTGTAAACACTAGCAGCAACATACCGCTCTTTAAGCTGGCGTTTAATTTTATGAAGACAAAGGGACAAAGATTAATCACCCACAGAGAGGTAGGTGTTGCCCCTTCACATACAAATCTCCCTTAAGCTTCCCAGAGCTGTGTGAGGAAGCAGGACTGTAGCGTTATATCCAGGCAGCACTCTGAGATTTTGTTCAAGGATCTTGCATTTCATCTCCCCCCATCTCTACAATTTTTCTCTTTATTCTTTTTTCTGTTACTGGTGGGTAAATAATAAAAGGAGGCTTGACTGTCAGAGTTGCTTTTTGCTGCAGAAAAATTACATAATTTCAGTGACTCTGCTCTGTTAACTGTGATGTAAACTGCCCTTTATGATGTTTTTCTTTTTTTTCTTTAGGTAGTGGGAGAGTGGCGCTTTAGCAAGATCCACTGTGACATCTTTGTCACTCTGGATGTGATGATGTGTACAGCCAGCATCCTCAATCTCTGTGCCATCAGCATTGATCGGTGAGTTCAATACTGCAGATTGTTTACTCTTGCCTGTCATGCTTCCTGCATAGATTCATAATGGTAATCTTTACCTCATGAATACCAGAAGAAAACTGTTACTTTTATGCATGTAACCAAAAAAGCCTATATATCTATTCACTGACTAAATGCCATATGTACACATAGATTTCAGTTCTACGCTGCATCTTTGTGTCCATGTATATGGATATGGAAGTGTAACTCTCATATTTCTATTGTGTGATTTAATTGCTGTCATTTCATAACAAAAAACTAAATCTATATGTGACTAATACATGTAAGCCAAATGCCTAGGACAATGAATGAATGTTGTCCACATTTGAACATGTGTTTTAATAGTGTGGTGCATGTATGACTTGGGCAACCCTGAAAGAAATGTAAAATCACAACTGGTTTACTGAGTGAACTGCAACATAAAATATTTAAACAGGCACCAACTTTCCTTATAAAATGACTTCTGTGACTATAATAATAAAATACATTTGAAATGTGAAATGTCAGAAATACATAATGAACCACACAGAGAAAAATATCAACTCACAGTGACAGAATGATTTGGAGTAAATTCACAGTAGCTATCTTGTTTTGCTGATCTTTCTTCTGGGGTCAGCATGCTGAGCAAAAAGTGAAACTACAGGAAACACTCCTTTGTACCATAGTTCAAATGTTTTGATTCATAATAAGGAAACCTCTTTTGTGAGACTACATTTGAGACTATATAGAAAACCATGGATACTGCTTATCATTTATACCTGGAAATGATATTAACTTAGTGGGGTTTTCAAACTTACTTGCTGACTTTACGTTGTTCTCTCCTAAAGGGTCATTATGTACAGGTACCCCAGGATTTACCATTTGACCCATTGGAAAAATTCAGAATTAAAGATAAATATTCACATATTTACCTTTAATTCTCTAATTCTAAGACTGAGTTTTGAACTGAACTACAGAACTGTTGTTGAAAAAGTGAGGAGGTCTGGCATTATTGGTGAAGGTCAAAATAACAGTGAAGCTTCCACAAGCAGTTAACTGGGTTCTTTTAAAATGATATTACCGGTACTGACCAACAAGGTAATTTTATTAGGAGGGTCACGTGGCAGTAACAGCTGACAAACCATGTAGAGGCAGAGGGTCAGACAGTTCCCAGGAGTGGCAGTGGTAAAATATTATAGTATTGATAGCTTTGCTAAGAATCCTTGTAAATTCACGTTAAAGGCTTCTGTGCTTGTAGCTAGCCAATCGTAACACATCGTGCAATATTACCACATAACTGTGAGATTAGGAGGTACAGCTCCCTAAAGTAGATTTAATCATTCGATCCATATGAAATCCTGAGCCTGGAGTGCAATGAGGTCAGCAGGGCTGCCAACAAATCAGTGGAAATGAACTAATCAAAATAATGAGTGACAGGCTGCACACGCATGAGCAGAACCAGGGTAAAAATGCAGCTGAAAACTGCACCACGGGATCAGTGAGAGGAACTTGTGCTAAACATTCGAAAGGTCTGGTGACAATTCCCTGTGAGTCCATCACTTCGAGTGACCCTTCGCACACACACGTGCCTTTTTTTACAATGCCTTTGAATACTGTACATCGACAAATAAATAACATTAGTATATTACAGGCCACAAGCTGGATTTAATTAATGCCTCCTCCAAAAATAATTTCATGTAGTTATGTAAGTGGGTTGATGAGTCAGTGATTAATTACAGTGCCTATATTAAAGTACATCACATCTGAAAGAAGCAGAGATATATTGGAAAGCTGTTGGTCTGAAGAGCACGTAAAGGCAGATTTCAACAGTACTGTAGGAAGTAATTATGTAATGTTAACAACCAGAATTAATGTTGGTGGAGAAGCTTTGGGAGGTTTATTGTAAACGAACGGATCATGTATACGCCTGAAGAATGCCAAGGACACCACGTTTTGCAGAATTATATTATATTTGACTTTTTATGATTTTCTGCTTCGCTGTCTTTTCATCTTCAATCTATATACAAAATAATTATCTGCCATGGTCGCAAGCAGACACAATGTCAACTCCCATTTAAGTGACTGAATTCAAATACAAATGTCTCTCGTATGTAGGCAGATCTTATTAGCCTGAATAATCTCATGGCGCATGATTGTTTGTGTGAATATGAAATGAATGTCGCAAGCATGCAGCAGAACCATCCAAATTTCAATTTTGATATTATTATTTCTATGACTCATGGGTGCTTGCTGTGTGTTTTCGAACACTGTTGACCAAAATGAATGAATTTGTTATGGACTGAATGCTACAGTATCAATAATAACTTTCTGTTCTAGGTGCACCCAAATAATGCAGATTTTCAAATAAGTTCAAATTAGAGTCACTGAAAAATTTGTTTCCTTTCATCAATTCAGCGTCTCCAGGCTGCATCATAAATTTATACATCAAAGGATCGGTTCTTGTTTCACTGCCCACTTTGTATTCACAAACGTGGAGCAAACTGAGTGAACACTTTATCAAATTATGGGCTTATTATGTCTCAGATTTAGTTAAATACTTATGATGAATCCCTGAGAACACTGTATGTTTTATTTATATTCTTTGCATTATGTATTTCCCTTTTCCTACAGAGGAGATGTGACTTGTAAGCACTTGCAGGCTGGGCACCGTGGGGTGTACAAAGTGTAGACTATTCACTCATTTGGTAATAGAAGTACAGACACTCATGGAAAATGTACATACTATACGTATTAATGTGCAATGTCATCACCGCAGTCTAGAAAAAATGGTGAGTTATATACTTGAGATAACTTTCAACTATATCCAAACCATGTTCTCTTTATACGTCAGAGACTAATGGACAAAACTGTTTCGTGTAGGAAGTGATACGAATATATACACATGCCAAATATGATTTAACAGAACTCAAATTATATTGTCATAGGACAGATGTATTTTAAGTTGAATCTGAAGACACTGTCAGTGAGTCATAATTACACAAATTTGTTTTACAGACATTGACGTCAGAGCAGTTTGGAATTTTGTGACACATAGTAAGCGGAAATATTTAAAATATACATATTTCCAGAATATCACGGGTCATCGTAACACTCATGTGAATGTGACACAAAATATACTATGATATGGCAGAAAATGGGTTGGAGGTATTGAACATTAACATGAACACTAACTATGAAATAGTGCCGGGATCTTTACTTTACTTCTCTTGGCAGACGCTTGGCACTGGATGCCTGGCTCAAGGACACACCTGGAAGGGCAGTCAGAGGGGGTTTTGAACCTGGGATCTTCTGCAGCCCATTCTGAAGCTTAACCTATCGAGCTTCTAGGCCGCTAATATCCAAGCGTTTCCTCGTCTTGGGTGTATTCTAAACAAAAATCTGCTAAATATCAATTAATGTTCTAAACTGGTATGACCGTAGCAGCGAAAGGAAATGACCGTAAGGTGATGTGATCAAAATGCAAAACACAAACAGACACTAAAACAATTAGCATATGTAAACTGTAGTAATATCCACAGAGGTACGAGCTAACAAGCGCTGACTTTACAGTTTGAAACTGTATAGCAAGCTCAGCCTGCATGGGTCATGTCGAGGGCAGCGAGTGCGAGAGCTGCAGCAGCAGAGTTATGGGCTGACAACAAGAAGAAGCTGGAATCTTCTCTAAAGCTCGGTAAAGAAAATATGAAGTAATAATTCTCTTCAGGTACACGACTAGGAACGAACCCACACATCATATGATTCATTATAACTATAAAATACTGGTCGTAGTAACACAGCTGTATTTTTATCCATACATATACCTTTACTAAAGGAGAATACTCTCAATGTGTAAAATGCTTTTTGTGACTGTCCTTAGTGTGTCTTTTACTAACTAATGCCGAAAGAGGCAGCACAGCCCACCTGTCTGTGGAGGGGTGTGTTTTTAGCCCCAAATTGTCTTCATTATTTTCTGGCCTTGTGTCAGCGCTGTGGGCCAACTGGAGAGGATACAAAGCTGTTTTCACCTAATACATTATTACACACAGCACAAGTCATTGCAACAGACATATAATAATACATTTACATTCACGTTTCTTCTCTGCCCCTCAAATCCATTCGAAGTCTCGTTCACATGAGAGTAATAAGGTTAGCCACAGTTTTTTCTTCAGTCTGCTGTGTATTCACAGCGATTGCCATAGCTGGCAATCATTATTGCATCTCAATATAACCTTATAAAAGTAGGACTTGGCTTGGGACGTGTATCTGCCTAAAATGGCCTGAAGCGCAATGAGGTCAGAAGGCTGCTGACAGACAGTAAACGTGTAACTAATCACATTAGTCAGTGACAGGTTGGATAAATATATATACGCAGGGACACAACCCAAATATATATATTATTCTATAATAGTTATTGCACCATATTTAACTAAATTCAAAGAAAGATAAAGTGTATTTTAATGAGTCAAACATTATACCATACATATACCAACATACATGGTATAAATGATTTAGCCTGTCGTGCCTTCTGTGTTTTCATAAATAAACCAAACAGCCACTTAAAGGTGGAAAGAAACTGTGAAAAGCTGCACATTTCCTGGTGATTGAAGCAAGGGAATAAGGTCAACCGCTCTAGCAAGGTTAAATGATAAGGTCTTTCCTGCAAACACTGCTGGAAAAACACCGCTTACCTCGTAGGGCCAGCCTACCATCACAAATGATCTACTTCACGATGACAGGCAACGTTCGTGATTCGCCATATTGTAGGTGTGTGTCTACGTATGTTTCTGGTCCTCTTTTATACAACATCTTCCACAGATGAACAACATGCACTGGAAACATGAATGAATTAAATTCTTAAACTGTGCCTGTACTCAGTTTGTTTGTTTTTTTCATGCCTTATAGCTACACCGCAGTTGCAATGCCAATGCTGTACAACACTCGCTACAGCTCCAGGAGACGGGTCACAGTAATGATCTCTGTGGTGTGGGTACTGTCTTTTGCCATATCATGTCCCCTGTTATTTGGCCTAAATAACACAGGTAAGAGATTACAATACATACCTGTTCCCCTGTCCTGTTTTTCATAGCGGTAACAGTGGTGGAAGAAGATTTGATCCACCTACTCGCACCAGTAAACGATTGCTTGATACTGGCATAAAGGTACCTTCAGGAGTTAGGCCCTTAGGCAGCCCAAAGAACGGGGCTTATACAGAGGATTACACTTAAATCAGGTTCTGATTAAGGGCTTTTTGCCGACTTCTTACTGATCATCTTCTGTAGCTCGCATCCTGTCACTTTGAAGGTCAGCTGGCGCTGCTTATCCCTTTGCAGCCCCGGCTCCTTTAAATTAACTTCCTATACAACTAAACTGTATTCCAGATTACATTTTTGTAGAGAATGTTTTCTGTTGACTTAATGATTATATGTTCACAGGTAATGTTTATTTATCTGCTAAAATATCTGATCTGCATCCGGTTTTCTGTCGGCCTACGTTACATTTCAACATCCAGGCGTGAGTGTGGCGATGATAGTGTTTTATGGTGAGGATCGGAATCACAGTAGTTGGTTAATTTCAGAGAAAGACTAGGACTTGGTTATTTGATAGACTTGTTATTTGTCTGCATTAATAAATGTACAACATGATAATTACATTCTACTAAAATGTAATCTGGTCGCATCTTTCTTAGGTGACAGGTTTGCCCTTTAAGTGCTTGCTGCACTCAGATATTTGGATTTGTGAACCCCACAACCGCTATCAAATAAAGAAAGCAGGACACAATAAACTATTGCTACTTTTACTACTATTTCTACGTTAACATTTATGTTGATTTTAAAAAACCTTAAACCGTACATGTATGTAGCAATTGGACATATATGCGTGTGTATATGCTTTTATGTCACAGCATTTTACAGTGTGCCTCTCATTCACATTTTTCTCATACACTACTGCACACAAAGTCACATTAAAATGAGAGTGCACTATCTGAATGGGCAGTGCACGCCCAAGGAGAAATGTCTTCAAGGACTCTTGAAAATATATGCTTTGAATTTGAATTGAAGAGGTATTTCAGCAGTTTAGTATTTAAAATCCATAAAGTCCCTGAGCTTACCAGTAAAAGATTAATAGAAATAATTGTTGATATCCTGACCTATAGTCATAATAATATGGGTCCATCCATCCATCCATTGTCTCCCGCTTATCGCAGTCGGTCACTGTGGGTGCTGGAGTCTATCCCAGCTGTCTTCAGGCGAGAGGCGGGTACACCCTGGACGGATTGCCAGTCCATCACAGGGCCCTAATATGGGTCAAGTTTCAAAAACTTTAGAATCTACTATAGCCATAATACCCACCTTTATTAAACATCTCCAGTTTTAAAATCGTAATGCAAGTTAACCGTAGGTCAAGTTGTGTTCAGGTACATTAGTTTGTCTTTGTGATGGAAAACTAGTTGAGATCATACAAAAAACTGGAGACAATACCACAAAACAAAGGCAGTTCTAAGCCCGGAAAGTAAACTGAATTTCATCTGTAAAATGAAGCTTTAAAGTACATCATTAAGATCAAAAACTAGGAAGCAACCAGTACAGAGATATGATGATCTGTACCACTGGCACCAAATAGAAGCCGTGTAGTAGGAATTACTTCCTACAGGAGAAGTTACAGAATAAAATCAAAGAGAAAATGGTTCATAGCTACAGGTTCAACCTAAATTAATTTCTAGATGTTGATTAAGAGCCACCATGACGAAGACACAGCAGAACTACACACACACACACACAAACACATGTGATTTTAGATGAGACATTAGATGCAGTTTGTAGCCTTTATTCCCCTCGTGCTTATTTTCACAGCTACTCGTGACGAGTCACTCTGTGTGATTGCCAATCCAGCCTTTGTGGTATACTCTTCCATCGTGTCCTTCTACGTTCCCTTCATCATCACTCTGCTGGTTTATGTGCAAATTTATGTGGTCCTGAGGAAGCGCAGAAAACGTGTAAACACAAAACCAAAGCAGGGTGTCTGTCAGGCTGCTGAAGCTGACGTGGCTACTTCATTCAAGGTGAGCTGCTGATATCTATTTACACTTTTGTTATACATAAACTCTTTATGCTCTATTAACATTTTGCACCGATGTCTCATCAGATCATAAGAATATCTCCTCTTTATATATTTATTTATGAAAATTATTAACGTCATTTATACCTCGTAAATGAGAAGAAACAACAAGAAGTACATTTATTTGACTGAAAGGCAACAAAGGCATTTTTCTGGGGTTTTCTTCCTATACTTCCATCGAAATTAAATGCCATGTTTCAGTGTCAAACGCGATCACACAACACTAATTATGCAGGACCTCAAATGACCTTTAGGTCTCGGTTATTGATTTTACCAACACAGTTGAACTCAGTGGGTTCTGCGCTGGAACTCGAGTGATGTGTTTCATCCGCTGTATTACATTACTCATGTCTGTGCATACATAGATTCACCCTGTAATTTGGATTACTATATAACTTAATGATCTGTGAAGTTATTATGCAGCTGCACACTGACGGATTGCTCTAGGTAAATAATCGGCATTTAGCTAACATCATCATCATTTAAGTAACGTCATTTATACTGTTAACTATTGGATGGGTTTGTTTCATCTTACTGATGTAATCTCAGTGCACATTTTTACAGTGAAGCTGCAGATCAAATTATTGCTAAATAGTCTTTGTGTACCAGAGCTGGATGTAGCCTCATTTGACCCACTAGGCTGTGAAACCTGTGCTTAGAAAGCCCTTTTGTCCGTTGCGCTTTGACACTGTACCCTTTCTTTGCCTGACACAGCTGCTTTCGTTGCAGGATAAGTGCACTCATCCAGAGGAGGTGAGGCTGTGCACCATGATTGTTAAATCTAATGGGAATTTTCCTGTCAACAAGAAGAAAGTGGTGTGTGTTCTTTCTGTTCTTTCGGGTTGTTTTATGGCAACTGCTGCGCAATTGCTCAAATGAACAATGACTTAATAATTGTAATCCGCGTTTTTATTTTGCTCATGTTGAACACACTCAGATATTCATTAAAGACGGAGTCACCGAGGGGGAAGATCTTGAGTTGGACGAGCTGAACAACAGCGGCAGCAGCCAAAAAGAGAAGCAGCAGCGGCAGTGTGCTCTTGGAGACACTCCGGCCACAAGCCACCAGCTACTGATGTCCAAAGCCAACACCAGCCCCACCTCTGCACCTCCTACACCCCCCGAGGAGGGCCAGAACGCAGAGAAAAATGGAGATCCCACCAAGGAGGGCCTGGGGGATCCAGTGCCCATTGTGGCCAAAGCCTTCCAGACTCAGGCCTTACCTAATGGCAAGACTCAGACTTCTGTGAAACCCATGAGCAAGAGGAAGATTTCTCAGCAGAAGGAGAAGAAAGCCACGCAGATGTTAGCCATTGTTCTTGGTAAGCTGATTTGCTTTTTACTTAATAATTTTGTTCTTTTTTGATATAAATCTGTTATATTGAGGGGGCTGTGCTGAGATGTTAAATGGTCTGCACTTAAATAGCAGAGTATGATAAGATATATGTTCCAATTTACCACAAGCATTTTGAAAACTCACACCTTTCTTCAGTGCTTTTGCATGTACTTTTATTTGCAAAATACTAGGACAAAAACAGGGCTTGACATCAGGAAGTGATGCAACAAAAGGAAATCATTCTGATACTTCTGTTTTGAGTTCAACTCCTCAGTTTGCTCATATGTTGGTGTCTCATCTCTCTTTAATATCCTCCTTTTTTTTCTCCAGGTTTTTTCTAACTTTTCCCTTTTTTGTATCTCCTCAGGTGTATTCATCATATGCTGGCTGCCATTTTTCATCACACATATCTTAAACACTCACTGCACAAAATGCAAGGTTCCTGCTGAGGTGTATAATGCTTTCACTTGGCTGGGCTATGTCAATAGTGCCGTAAATCCCATCATATACACCACATTTAATGTTGAGTTCAGAAAGGCATTCATTAAGATTTTGCACTGCTGAACGGCAACATCACTTGTCTGATCAGACTGAGGGGGGAGTGATGGATAAAGGCATTTCTTCCTGCAAATACCTCATCCTTCTATGGAAAACGCACCACAAGGGGCAAACTGCAATCTGATTTTTAAAGTTGTGGAGCTGAACGACTGAAACACTGACAGTATCTCGCTGAAAGACATGTTGGCTCTATATGTGAATTGTTCGTGGAGTCTTGTTCTCCAAATTGCTGAATGTAAAACAAGAAATGTCTGTAATAATGACCTGTTTCAAAAAGAAAAGAAAAATGTATTATTGTTCTCTGAAATCATTGTGCTTGTCATGTAAGGAGCCATCTGTATACAACACACACACAAATCGCAAACTGCTATTATATGTGTGTATTTTATGTTTTCATGACTGAGATTTTCTGCAAATCAAATAAATATCAAGTCAGTGTTCATTGCAGTGTTATAATTGATAAATAAACTCTTAATCTTCATACCTACCACTGATAAGAATGTGTATTAAAGACGAGAGACATTTTACTTGCTGTATAATGTGGCAATGGCAACATCCACCTATTTGCAATTTTATAAATTGGAAATTCCTATTATTGTTTTCTGTACATAGTTTTCTTAACATACTAACTGTTATTATATGCCTGCAATGGAAATGTGATGCATGTTCACTGCTTCCCTACTTGACTTCTCATAAAATGTATGTTTAACAAGAAAAGATTACAAAAGATGTCCAATAAAAGACGTTACAAGACAAAAAATTGCCAAAACTGTCAATCGGTGTTCACCTTGTTTATACAGATACCCTTAAAAAATGCAATTATTCAGCAGCCTCTTTCTTATTTCCGGCATTGATCTGCAGTTAAGTTATGTTGTTCACTGGAAGTAACATGAATGCCTGCTGCAGTGGAGTTCCATGGCAAACTAATGATCTGTATGTGGACAATGGCGCTCAGAGCTCTAATCAAGACAATGTGTGCAACCACTGAAGCATCTCCCCCAGGTCTTTGCTAATAAAGAATGAGGTCAAGATGGTAAAATGGAAATAATAGTTAGAGCAATACATCTGTGTGTGTGTTCTGTGTAACAAATCCTGCATTATTTTCAGTTTAACAATAAAGCCATTATCAACAACAACAATATGAATGGTTGTGGATCAGGCAGTAGAGCATGTTGCCAAGCTTCTCCTGTGCAATGTGGCGCTGAACCCAAACTTACCTCAGGGCTTACAATTCCAGCTATACTGTCATTAGTGTGTCCTGAATTTCCCAACATTAAGTATTATAGCTAATGTGAAAATTCCCCAATTCAGTAATTGTCAGCCTCTATATTAAACCAAGTCAACAAAAAGTGGATAATATTTGTGAAAAAAAAGGGGCATCTCCTTTTTTCATCCCAAAGGATTACTGTGGCATTATCCCTTTAAAATTTGATTAGGTTTCCAAAAGATCAAAAAGTCACAACTTTAAGTTCATGCTAAATTACCCTTAATTGAACCGACGTGTGTGTATGGCTTCATTCCTTTGAATGCTCCTTTAGTATTTTGAATATTTCTTCATTTCTGACTTCATTTCTTTATAATATTTTGGATTTTTTAGGCCTGTATGCACATTTATGCAATAATCGGCATAGTACGGCTTAAATTCTGGCTTTGGAATTTGCCCATGGTACTTCTGTGATAACACACACCTGTGAGAATCAGTCTGATACACAAGCTCTGCATCAAAAGAAAGTTATTTTTTAAAGAGAGCAGTATTGCAGTGTGTTGTTGTTGGGATTCAGAATGTTTATGGGAGCAGTTTACAGTATACAGTATGTGTATAAATGTATACTGAGAAACTGAAACAATTTAATTGGTAATTTTTGTTGTTTGTAATAAAGAAAAAAAATCTAAATTCTCAAGCAAATATAAACATTTGAATATGTAGTTTACAATCCATTAAGTGTCATGTTATATTAGACTTATAACACAGTGTCTAGTCTTGATGGACATGTGGTTATGAATTGTGACGGCTTAAGACCAAAGACAGTCGAGCACGGCGTGATTTCAGTAGAAAGAATCATTAAAGTCAGCATGAGCTAGCAGCAACAACAAGATATTTAAGTATCTGTTCTACTATTAGTAATCACAACCAAAGTAACAAACGTTATCAGAACAAAAAGTTTATTTCGTCATCTAAGGCAATTCATCATTCCTGGCGGGTGCTGCTGCTGTTGCTGGCAGGTACATGCAGAGATTGCCTGTTTTTGAGCTGTGGTGTTGTATTTACAGAGATCAAAAGTAACCAAATATTTTTATGGTGTTGATGAATTCAGGTCAGAACTCCCGACAGTTGTCTTCAAGGCCACAACGTTAAATTACAAACCACAGAAAACTGAATATGGATCATTAAATTCATTGTTAATCATTAATTTTGTCCATCTTTCTTGTTTGAGGTAGAACATGGTGAAAAGTAATTACAGATTAAATAAACTGTCATATTCTACTATTTGGTTATTTTCTTGCTAAAATTTAACAGAAGAGATGCAATGAATAACATCTTTGCATCAGTGGCTTAGCATAAATACAGGAAACAGGTCATGGAGAGAACCAGGCTCTGGCCAAAGCAAAGAAAACATATTCAACAATATAGAACATTTTGTGCCCTACCAAGATGAAATGAGTAATCAAGTTACACAGCACTTAACTATTTCATAGCCAGAAAAGATACCAATTTAATGTTATATTTAAATATTTAACAATTGAGCTTTAGTGATACTCATAAGATGAATTGGTTATTGTGAGCCAGGCTTCCCTGTTTAATCACACGACAACTGACACTAGCCATATTCACAGGACATACATTTCCCCAAATGACCAATAAAAATGACCCTTAAACCTCGGAGTTTCATATTAAACTGAACAGGTATTTTTTTAAATGTAGCGGTGATGAAGATTTATCACATTATAAAGTGATATGTTCTGAAACGTCGACCATAAACTATGTAGCCACCTTTCCTCTGCTCAGTGACAATCACTAACAGCATACAAAAAATACACAGAGTGAGGAGGAGGTCAATTATTTATTTCAGCTCAAGCATCTCCAATGTTTTAATGGCTGCTTAACATCTGGCCAGATGTACTGCATACAGTATGTACACAGAGCACATACACAGCTTAAGATCCATGTGTATTCCATCAGTATTAGTGTAAATGGATCATCGATGGCCCTGGATGACATACAGTATGTATTTAGAGCATTCCCATAATAAAATCCCCTGGGGGAATCTCTGACACAACGAACTGCACCCAGCGGCAACCGTGTCTCACACAGTCTCTGTGTTGGTACTGTTCCTCTCTTCTCAATTGCTACTAAATCATTTTAATTAGGATCTGCACTCATAAACACTTTAGTAATATGATTTATTCATTTCCTTCTTCTGGCAGGTCAATTATCATGCATTGCAAAAATCTTGGAAGCGCGTGTGGAACCGGTAGGTAACTGCCACTTGCATGTACATGAAGAAATGAATGAAAAAAAATCCTCAACTGCATCTGAAGATATGAATAATTGATTGACAATTGATTATTAGCATAAACACATCGAATGCAACACTCTGACATTGGAAACACATATGAAAATGCTGTTTTTCACAACACAGAAAAGCTTAAATTGAAATGGTTTTGTCTGTTCCTTTATGTCCTTTTGTAAACAAGTATAGTTTTGCCTCCTCTTTTATCTTTGTTGCTTCAGGGCAGCACCATGTTTCTGATTCAATTTCGGATTGCATCAGGGGAAATCTCTGAATGCTGGCCAGCATGTCCCCAGTTCCACCTCTTCTATAACCACCTAGGACTCCAGTTCATGCACACTGATATACTAAAGCTCTGTTCTGCTTCAGTATTACTCACAACACAGCACAGACTATGAGCTCAGCATACCCTCACATCCATTTCTCCCTGCCAATCTCCAGTCTGTCGTTTAATACCACAACTGAAATAAGACATTACCAAGGAGTGGTCACATGATTTATGATGTTACACACTGTGTCATCAATTATCCCATGAGAAATATCAACAGCGATGTCAATAGCAAGCCAGGTAACCTTGACTGCAAGCTGTGCATGGAGGGAGATGCTGCAGCATGAAACGTGGTCTCTGAGCAGAAACTTCCTTGTGTCTGTCTTCCCCTTCCCTTCCTCTTTCGATCTCCAGTGGGTGTTTTTACCCCATCGCCCCTATGAAGTAGCTGGCTATGCAGAGCTTCATGACAGACAGGTCCAAAAATAGACTCAGGTTGAGGAAGGGCTGCTGAAGCAGAAGTGGTGTAATGTGTACTGCATCCTCACTCACCAGAGTCATATAATTAAGTGAATCATCATAGCTTTGCTAAATTATTAAAACTGTCTTATATGCACCGAGTCCTTAAGTGTATACTGCTGAGTATTTGCTCTCTGCTTAGACCCTGAACACTGTGTGCACAGTGAGACAAAGAAGAACAATATGATAATACTATCAAGATAAATTACTAGTTATCCAAAGACAAAGAGTTGCAAACACTTGTTCTGCCAGCTCAGGAGGAAATGTGAAATAGACTCGTTATTTGTTTTCTGAGCTGTGCAGTCAGCTCAAAAGGCCCCACAATCGATCCACGGCTTCTCTGGGTGACCTTCTGCGTGTGTGGATACCATGCAAAGACATGATTGTTGGGTTTACTGATAACTCTAAATTGTCTGTAAGGATATGTGGGTGTGCATGTTTGCCCAATGACAGCTGGGATAGACTCCAGCAACTCTTATGAGGACAAGTGGTTAGGAAAACGGATGTTGAAATGGTTACTGCAACTGTATTTGTACATTGTACCACTAAGTGCTTACTGGTACTAAACTTAACTAATGCACATCCTTTGGTCACTGTGTTAAGGGTTAAAGTATTCCTTTTATTTATTGTCCATTTCCAAAAGACAAATTTTCATATAGTTCTCTATAAAACGACCAAACATGCATTTTAATTTAATTACATGGTTTTATGTAAGAATTATGTTTTGTCAATGTTTAACTCGGTTGTTCACGGATTTTATGTGTGAAATGCTGGTTATCTGTTCACACAATGATTTTATCACGTATCAAAAAATGTTTGTCTGTAACATGATATAAAAAAATTAACCAATCCTAGTTTTCCTGAAAAGTGGGCATACAAGCTCAGTCTAAATCAACCGTTGTTTGTCTTCTTTCTGTTTTGTGGCACACCCTTTACAGGAATTATTTACTGATCAGTAGGCTATGATAGGCTATACTTGTCAGGTGACCTTATTAGCCGTTTTTTTCTGTTTTCATGACACAAAAATTCAAGTAGAACCAAACAACGAAGCTCAGTTTTCATTTTAAGATTCAGCCAACGCACCTGTGAGCTTATGACACCGTGCTTTACATTTCCATGACCACCATGTTTACTGCATTAGCACCAAGAACTCAGAAGTGGGCTCCTCACTTCAAAAGATAATGGAATAGCATTAGTATCTATTAGGTATAGTATTACCATTGTTGGAATATGAATGATTTATTCTAGTGTTGCTAGTGAAGCACTCCATTAGCCTGCCCACATTTGCTGTTAAGGGGCTGATTTGGCATTTGAAGATGGCCCGTTTGAAGCACAGCAGCAACTGTTCTCTTATCATCATTCAGGCTCCAATGAGACTCTCACGACACTATGAGCAGCTCTTATCGTGACCTTTTTGAAAAATGTGTTTTTGCACTGGCTATCCAACAGTTTGAGAACCCCTTCAGGATACCAACAATAATGAAATAATTGCATTCATTTTGATGTTTAATTAAATGTTAAATGGATGAATATTCTCTCTGTTGTGACTAAAGCAATTATTGCTTCAAACATAGCATTAACTTGATTATTTTTTACTGGATAACACAGATAAAATGAGTGGATAACAAAAAGATGATGCTTATTTTTCAACAATCATGACTACCCTTACGAGAATACCTTTAGTGTACTCTTTTAAATCTAAAAATATGTATCATAACTATACTTTCAGCTTTATGCTATGTACTTATCAGACACACTAGATAAAATTACATTTTTGTACACTTGGATTATACTGACAAGTATGCAATGTCAAAGTATATTTGGCCTGTACTTGTAAACATATACTTAAATATGGAGCAGCCCTTCAGTGGTTTAACTTAAAAAAAACAATGATGTATAAATATGTTTAAATATTTCACTTGCTGGCCTGAATTAGAAACAATGTCCTAATGATTTATGTCACTGTTGTTCATTTACTCCTTGATGGAAGCCATACTTTACTAATTAATTACTTAATCCTGATGGATAGCAATTACCCTGTGCCTGTACGTCTGAATTCACACTGTATCTTTCGCACCCAGAGAAAAGGGAGGCTGCGCCAACCACAATGCCATTAAGGAGGAAATAGCCCTCCTCCGCAGAGGTACCAGCAAATCAATTGCATTTTGAAAGAGAGTTAAAAGGTGTCAAAGAAGAACACAGTGAGACTTGTGTGCCTGAGGGGGGCAAATTGTAAGACGAGGAAAATATTGAAATGGAAATGATTGGATATGCTCCGCATCTTGTTTTTTCTCTGATTCCGAAAACTTGCCTTGATATGCATGACAGCAAAATGCATAAAGCAAATAACTGAAGTCCGGTGAGCCGAGTGCCCCTCAACGCCCCACCCACCCACCTCTTCCACCCGGCTCTTCTCTGCATTTGCGAGTTATTTGTAATAATTTATTTCCCTAGGCAGAGTATCAATCTAAATCTTAACACAATCTAACAAATCGAAAGCCCAAGGCTGCTGAGGGAGGAGTGTGCTGTGTCTTTAATTGTACTAGAGGTAAAAGTGAGAGAGAGGAGAGCTCTTTCATGCAAATAGCTGTTTGCACTCTGCCTCCACTTTAGACATCTTGTACTCTCTACAATCAGAGACAGAAAAAGTAGATAGATAGAGATATATTTAGGCAAGGGTGGATCAGCAAAGTACCAAAGGGATCTTGAAAAAACTAAATTTCATTTGACTCCATCTAATTGTTGAATGGTATGGACCACTGTAGAGGATTGGCCAAACAAATGAAGATAAACTGCTTTCAAAAGAGTCTCATTAGGTGCTTCCTCTGTCTACATCTTACAGCAATACGTGTTATCAGCAGCTGCTTTTATTTTTATTTACACATTGATAGGTTCCCATTGTGAATCAGTGAAAGGTTTACTGTACCTCACCAGAGGCTGAATCAGGTAGAAGTTTGCTTTATTGATGTGTAAACATGTAAACATAAAGATGAAGATGCCTCAGTACCATCATATTTGACTGCAGAATAATATCAGGTTATTCATATTTTGTGCAATTGACTGAATTGAATGTCAGTGTAGTAACACATGGTGTCCTTGAGTCCATTTGCTCTATTCTGAGTTATTAACCCAAGATACCACACCAGAAATTCACCTAGTCATAAGCCTAAAACCTGTGAAGATTAACCTTTTACCAAGCAAGTGCTAGAAAACATTCAATTCCACTTACTATATTCTTCATTCCTAATTATATTTACACAAACCGTGCAAAGAGTGTCTAATTGAAGGTATTCAGCTTTTTTCATCAATCTACAACATCAGTCTCACCTAGACCCTTGCTTCAAGACTGGTGTGAAGGAGTGTGCAAGGTTAACAACAGATAACCTATCCCCAATTCATATGTATAACGCTACTGCAAGGGGTTTCAGGGGAATTCGAAAAGGGATTTAATACAATTTCACATGACTTTTTTGGATTATACTGTTATCAACACAGCAAAATAAACCATGTGCCATTATGGGTCTAGATTATTTCTTTTTTATATCCAAACTGAAACATAAGTGAGATGCATACACACACCAGAAGCAACCCAGGGTTTTCCTCATGGACACTTTGATGCAGACCTTCTAAACACAACAATGACCTCACTGGACTCCACCTAAGGCCAATTGAATGTTAAATGTTGGACACAATAAGAAACAAACCTGTGACATAAACCAACCATGAACTTTATCTAGACATCCATTATAACATTTTGTGACAAGTCATGAATCAGGACAAATAAAGCTTCAAGTGTTTCCAGAAGTAAACTGGCCTCAAGATTGGTAAAATGGCCGATTGTTGACACAATTCAATTCAATGTATACTTTGATAAAACTGGTTGCAGTTGTCCCAAATCCTCTGGTACCCTGCTCTTGTTTGTATTCCTGCTATCTGTGCCCCACTGGCTTAAGGCAAGGGGTAGCATCTGCAGAGACTGCAGGAGCCAAGACACAACAGAAACTGTTTGCTATGGAAATGTCAGCCGCCCCAGTTTTATGATACAAATGTCATCAACAACTGGACAACACCTTGCTCCATTTACATGTGGGCTCAATCAGACTCTGTACTAGGGAGCTGGTGGGATAGAGACAGTTGAATGTTTTGGCAGACTGCCTTGGACATTTCCCTTCTCACATACAACACCCCTGGGTATTGTCTGGATAAGTTAAGGGTTGGAGTGCATGTCTGAAAACAGCTGAAAAGAAGCACAAGAGGTTTGTAGAGACTTACCCAGCAGGACCTGATTCTGTAATTGATGCCACAAAGTATAGTCCCCCATTTTTTGACTTTCATTAGGTTTAAAAAAACTACACATTTTCATTTCGCTATTATTTGTTAATTTTTGTGAATTGTTGGAAAATGCATATTTTTCTTTTTAAGTTAAATTTACAATACACTAAAATGTGCACAAAGTAAAGGGGTGTGAATACTTTCTTAAGTTGTTTTATATGTATCTTTTGGAATTCTGGCCTATGTTGTGTAAGCCTGTGAAATGCTGCATGCATTTTGTTTGTAAGCCTGAATTCCAAGCGTGGCTTGATGTCAATAATGCATAAGGGACTGAGCTGCCCACTGAGAGTGGCAGGATGTGAGAAGCAAGATTAACTAATGGTTTGAGCTGTGTCATTTTAAGGGATGGAGTGTCATGAGATGAAAAGTTCCCTTGTACATCTGCAGAGGTTGGATGTAATCCTTACTGAAGTCTGAAGGACAAAAGGTGAAGACAGGAAGAAATGAATCAGATATATCTGGGCAGTGTTTAATTCACTGTCAGGGCAACCCTCCAGGCAGATCTTCTAAGGACAGATGTGTTGGACATAATGATATTGTGATCTCCAATTGCGCTTTCTCTATAATATACTATACCTTTTCATCATTAATCTCCACAGTAGGACGGTAGAGTTATGAGTCTGGTCTGAACCATGAGAGTAATTTGAACATATAGAGAAAACAAGCATAAACTCAAGAAAGCATTTCACTGCATGTCCGACAGTGTATGACTGTGCATGTGGCAAATAAAAATTAAATCTAAATCTGAATCTTAAGTATTACCTGACTATATTAAATCAAATACACACATGAACATACTCCTAGATTAATCAAATTAGGACAGGTTGATCTAATCATGTCACTCTGAAGTCATGGCCATTTAATCTTCCATGATTAAATACAGAATTATTACCCTTTAACTCTATCATCGGCGTGTATAATAGTAATAATGATCTTCATTATTGTCATCATCATTGATTCCTGCTTGATTAACCCCTTTGAGCAGAGGCAACATTTTAAGCACTAGTTCGTGGTCAAAATCTGCAAATTATTCTCAATGATATTCTAGAAGAGAATATGTGGCAGCACGACAAGTTTGCTGTTTTTAAACCTTAAAATACACATGGATGCGCATCAGTGTGGAACCACTGATGACATTTTATTCTTTTTTACAAACAAAAAGAATATGTCTATTAAATTGCATCGCTTGTGCACTTTCATTATTTCTGTGAAGCCCTTTTATAACACAGCTATTAAATTTGATTAGAGCCTTGGACACAGACAGAACAAAAATAACTCTTGCATTCTGTGAAAATGTATAAAGGCAGTGTTGAACTAATAGCTGCCATCAAATACCGGGCTTTGTCTGACAACTACTAAAACGCACATCGAGAACAATCATTTTCTGAAATTAAAAAGAAACCAGAAGCAAAAAGAAATATTAGAAGAAGTGAGGGTGATTTTTCTTAGAAAGCAGAGACAAGACATAACAACCCACCTCAGCGTGAGATGCTACAGAACCGTGCATCCAGTTGTGTATATGTATTCAAATAGTGTTAAGTTACGCAGAGTCGTGGGGATTTGTGCTCTGTGCTACAGAGATAGCAGAGAGATCTACCATTAATCATTTCACAGGGTGATGACAACACCAAGTAAAGGGAGCTGAAGGGATAATAACAATACACCAAACAAAACAAGGCCAGGTCAACGTGTGGTATAGGTATAGATTAGCATTTTAAATTCCTCCAGGCAAGAAGAGAGAATCATCTTTCTAAATCCACTATGTGCTGTTCCTACAGAGATTATGTATGCAGAGTGCATTTAAAGGTGTTTATTTACCCTGATACCAAAAATCATGGTTTCACTAAGTTACGTGAACAGAGCTTTGCTGAGGTGAAAAGGAGCAGTTCTTTTGTTCCGCGCCAAACTGTCATTTTACAGCGTCACCAGGAAATGACAGCAGCGAAAATGTTTTCCATATCATCACTCTGGGAAGAAAAATACCCCCCAGGAGACATGCTAGAACACTCGATCAATTATTATAGCAAGGACCATAGAGGCCTGCTTGGCCCTGCTGAGACGACGCACCTGGGTCAGAAGACACAGCTGCACCAGTGATGATTGGAGCTGCTTAACACAACAGGACACAGCTCAATGGTGAGTTTAACCCCGCCACTTACGAAGGGCTCTGCAGAGAGCACGTAATAGCTCTCCTCTGAGAAGCTAAATATACCAATAAGTAGCCAGATTACATCCTTAAGATGAGAGCCGTGATTGTCACACAGACCTTCTTATCACGTTGTCAGACATTTGAAAGTCTAAATGCATGCGCAACCTCGGTTCTCTGTTGTGTATGCAAATTGCTCCTGATGACTTTCGCAAAGTATTTAATTTACGTGAGTGGAAATCCACCTCAGAGAGCTGTATTCTACCTGGTTAATTCAGTTAAACCAATCAAAGTAAATATTTTAATTAATATTTTTTATATATTCTACAACACCTCACAGATCACGGGGTGGAGTGACGTGGAAAAGTGTTTCATTCCGCTATAATTCTAATGTATATAAATAATAAAGACGGTGTCGTTATTAAAAATGTAACGGAATACTGCGGGCTCCTAAATTAAGGGGCAGTCGTTGCAGCTCTCTGTTCCTTCCTTCTGTGGCTCTTGCCGTTTGTGGTACCAGAAACTTACATGACATTATCTTCTTCCTGCTTGTGTCCCTATTAGAAAATAAAATTAGTTTAGGTGCCTGCAAACCCAATTACTGGCTGAAAGAAGGTATCCGATGTGTCACCGCATGTGTAAAAAGGTTGGGGCAGCACCACTGATTTGTGTAGGCCTGATTAGATGCTTGAAAAGTGAGTTTAATTTTTCAGGAACTGGTATTAGAACAAGAGTAAGAACATAGATATGGTTCTAATATGGCTATAGGTAAATACATGGCTTGTACGTTTTGAATGTTAGAAGGAAAAGATTGCTGTTAAACAAGTGTGACAGCTTTGATTTGCACAGTGTCATTCCAGCCTCTTAAATTGTCAGCAGACGACTGTAGATAACAGCACACAAATGCGGTTTACTACCAATTTTAAAGAAAAGCAAAAGCTTGTAAATTTCAAATGTCAGTTGACGTCGAAAAAAATGACACTTTCAACTATATAGTAAATCATCCTACTCAACCTGAAGCACACTGCCCTCTCCAGAGACCCTCTTTTCATAATGTGATCGCTGCTTTTTAAACTCTAGTGGATACATTTTAGTGAGAGGAGGGTTAGCGGATACTTTACTTTGTCAGACTTCTAATATAAAACATGACTTTGTAAAACAGGATTTAGCTCATCTCCATCTGCGGCAGATGGAGATGGAGTCCAGCTTCCTGATAGCCATCAAAATTGATTCAAATATAAATTGAACACAAGTATCAGGGAAGAAAAATGCAGCAAAAGGATATATAGTCCATTCATAAATATAAATGCCTTCTATTGTAGGTACGTAGCTTAGTGTAGGTTTGAGAAAGTTTGATTATGTTTGTGTGTGGATTGGTTGAACAACCATAAGATTTTACTGAGCTGTAAATGCACAACACACATCGTGAGCAGCCTAAACAAATGTTCAAAGCTTTTTACACACCATAACATCTCAGTTGTCTCATGCCAAAACTAGGAAAAGTAAAAAGGCCTGGAAGATGTTTTCCTTTTGTTTTCATTGCTGATAAGACCAATGCTGAAATAAAAACCAAACACATTAAAGGCGCCTCTAATATATACACCAATGCTTGGTGGAAAATAGAAGCGCTAGAATAAAATAACCATTTAACCACAGTGGACAAAAATGCACAATCAAGACAAGTCCAGCTTAACTGCTTTGTTCATTTGTGGTATTTTTTTTTGGTTGAACACCTCCTCTACATCGAAGTGAGTCTCTCGCGGTTCCAAGGAGAAACCTGTGAACCTGTAGGTCAATAATTCCTGAATTTATGCATTTCATTGGAATTTAATAAGGTGTCACTGGTAAATGACTGTCGCACAAGCTGGGCAGTGCTCGTCTCTGTCTGCAGGAAACGTGTAGTGCATCTTCCCTTCACATAACATGCTAAACCTAAAAGTTTACAAGCATAATATGGTTATATTTGTAAAGTCAAGCTTCTGGGGAATAATGACAGTTCCAGTGAACAGGTTTAATCAAATGATTCCCTCAGTAGTCCACCTCTTTTATATCCTCATCCTCATCCATGTGGAAGCAAAATTATTTCCATTCACCATCAAAGCAATGTGAGTTAAAGAGTTTCACACTTTTTGACATCCCTCCTCCAGTACTTGCACCACTTCCCATTTTTCACACCTTTGGGCCATATTCAGAGCTGTGTATCCAGAAGAGTCCGGCATGCTCTGGACTGCTCCATTCAGCAGCAGAGCCTCTATTATAGGCACACAGCCACGCTGGGCAGCCAGGTGTAATGGAGTCACCTTTTCTGAATTTACTGCATTGACATCTGCATGATGTGATATCAAGTGGAGGACACTTGGAAAACTGACATTGGTGCAGGCTACATGTAGGGGTGTCCTTCCTTCACCGTCCTCTGTCACATTTGGATTTGCCTTGGCAGCAAGAAGCTTTGCCACAACTTCTGGCTCATTTTGGTGGCAGGCGAGGTGGAGCGGAGTCCATCCATTCTGACCTGCCGCATTCACGCAACCACCTTCTCTCTCCAGCTGGACCACTGTGGCTTCATGTCCCTTTACAGCAGCCAGGTGCATGGGAGTCCAGCCTTGGAGGGTCATGGAGTTTGGGTTGGCTCCATTTGACAATAGCTGCCTGCATATGCCTGTATGCCCCTTCAGAGCAGCCAGGTGAAGTGGAGTGTACCCTCTGCTGTCTGCACCGTCAGGATTCACCCCGCTCTTCACCAAGTGTCTGACTAATCTGTTATGACCTTCCTCAGCTGATAAGTGAAGAGCAGTGGAGTGAGAGTCGTCAGTAGCGTTTGGATCCGCTCCCTTAGAGAGGAGGAGTTTAGCAATATTCAGATGCCCGTAGGCCGAGGCTAGGTGGAGCGGTGTCCTGCCTTGAGCTTCCTCCCGTTCTCCTACTCCTTCCTCCGACAGCCGTGATAGCAGCAGGCGCACCACTGTTTCGTGTCCGTTCTGGCAGGCCAGGTGGAGGGGCATCCAACCGGATTTTTCCCTGGCATCCGCCACAGCCCCTTTGTCCAAAAGGAGGCGTACAGTTCTGTCATCGCCGTTCTGAGCAGCAAAATGTAGGGCTGTCCACTGGTCCTCATCCCCCTGGTTGGTATCGGCGCCATGTTCCAGCAACAAAGAGATGATGTCATTCAGCCTGTGACAAAGTTTCATCTTTAGTGCACTGCTTTAAATAACGTACACTATTAACTCTCAGAGGGCCTCTTTAGCTTCACTTAAAGACAGGAAACTTCAGGTGTTTACAGCTCCATTAACCACTTCCCACTGATAAATCTAGCGAATATTAGGATGTGGCGTCATGAGCCGCAGCTGTTAAAATCCACTATAGCTTGTGTTGTGTTAGGTAACCTAACTGGATCTCTATGTTTTCTAGTATTGAAACTTATCCATCAACTAATTCTCTGCCATAAATCAATTAAGCAAATAGCTACATATTTTTCTAAAAGGGTAGAAACTCAGTTTTTATCCAGTTTTATGCTGAAATCTATCTTTCTGTGTCACTGTAGTGCATGTTTATACAGACCTGTGCAGAACAGCAATAGTAAGAGGAGTGTAACCCCTGGCAGTCGCACCGTTGACTTCAGCACCAAGACTCAGGACATGTTGGACACTCTCTGCATCCCCGCTGGCTACTGTGTGGTGGAGGAGATTCTTCTCCTCTGGAAACTGTGTGAATATGTGTTCTCTATTCACAGACTGTCTGAAACTACAGAAGTCCTTTTTTGACAGCAGAGAGAGAATGCTGTTCTTGCTACACTGGGCATCTATGAAATTAACAGAAAGGGAATTGTATGAAAAGAACTGCAGAAATTATTGTAATTCTAAATAATCAGATATTTGAGGGGGTTTTTATCTGAAGCTGCAGCTAAATATATTAGTGTGATATATAAATTATTTAATAAACATTTTAGATAAAGTGCATGATTTTTTCTTTTTTCCTGTCCTCCACTGATAGACCCTGTTTTTCAGTACTTGAGGTAATATTAAAATATGACAGCACTGTAAATAGCACTTTTTAAATGTCAGCCCTTCAGGCTTTGAACTGCATTGAACATGACTTTCCATCCAACTCTACCCTTGTGTTTACCTGAGGGAAGGTCAGGCATCTCAGGAAGAGTAATCTAAAAGGGAAAAGAAAAGGAGAAAATAATATAAATCTTATTAGCTGTGATCTTGACCATCACAAGTGGTTAATAAACAAACGCCATGGTATAAATGAGCATAGGTGGTCGGCGCATGAATAATCACCTAATTATCACTCTTTACTACACAATTATCACTTATAATAGCTATATATGTAAAGGCTGATTTGTACTGGTCACTTTTTAGGCATGGGCAAAATTTGTTGAACAATTTGTAGTACGGAACGAAGGACTTATTCCACGAACGAATATTCATGAATGTTATTATGCATGCATGCATAAAAGTGCAATATCGAGGAAAAAAACATTTTCTCTTTACGATCGCACAAAGGCCTGCAAACAACCACGCAAACACACCTTTTATGCACTTTTTCTCAGTGCTAGTGAGTTTTCCAGAGCACACCACAGACCTAAGTTCAGTTTGTTTTGGTCAGATATACAGGACATCAATATGTGACTCAACTCTGTGTGTTCAGATTTAACTGTTCCTACAATGTAATTATATCATCACAGGACTGCTATGACTCCTTTGTTGTCTACAGCATAGTCACTCAGTCATTACATTCATCATCACAAGGAATCAACAGTCAGAACCTTTTCTTTGTTCTGTGCACTCTTCCTAATACCATTAACCTGAGCTGGCCATTGTGTCAAAGGTTGCCTGGAGACTATACACAATAATCCCATTCAAGCACCATCAAGCAGAACTAACTTGGATTGGAGAAACCAGCCCAGGACCATGTGATTTCTGTTGCTCGTCACAATTTGTGGGCGAGTGGGTTGGTCCGGGGATGTTTAGAACTTTACTCACAGCTTCAGTTTTCCTCACAATGTCTGGAAACAGAGCAACAGTCTAATCACACAAATGTATTCCCCGATTCCCCCCAAAAATCCCAGTAGGACTGTTTACATGCTTCAATTGCACCATTACAAGGAATAAACACTCATGTATGAATTACAGAAACATCTATTATCTAGATGTGGCAATAAAATCAGTGGATTTCTGTGAAAAAAGCACAATAAAATCCTCATTACACAAATGTGTACTCATTAACAAGACTTTTAGACAAGCACTTATCCTGTCAAAGCATGTCTAAACAAAAGTGGTTCACTTCTTTGTTAAATATCATAATTTGCACTACTTGTTTTTTTGAGTATGACATTTCTTTGACTGCCCTATTTGGTTTGTGTGCCTTATATTTAAATAATGAACAAAATAGGATCGCATGAAATAAAGAGACATTAAAGATAAAACATAAAAGCCGATAAACAAATCTTTCAGACTCATCTATGGATGCGGTCAAAATATGAGTGTTAGAGATATTTGAATTAAATTATACTCAAATATTTTCAGACTAAAGTGGTAGCTTAGACGCCCCTTAGTGGCCTGCATAGTCCACATAGCCCAAGAAATGCTACTGTGACTATCTCTAACAAAAAACTATTTAATCGTATTTGCCTATTTATTTGTTTAGCTTTTTTTTTTTCATCGTACCTGAGAACGGTGGCCTCTTCCTGTGATCCTGGTCCCAGCACTGCTGCATGATCTTGATCGTTTGCTCACACTCTTGGGGCCTGGGTTCAGGTATCATGTCCACACAGGGTCTCTTACCTTTTGACACCTGTAACAGCACTGTTGTCACATTGCAGCCTGGTCCACAAAACAGAGATGAGGTCACCAGGCAGCTGATTTATATTGGTGCAGCATATGGAATATCTGTGGGCTGGTTACACTGTGTAATCACTTTCTTTACAAGGAAAAATCATTTCTACTCATCTTCTTGTCTCTATTTGAGAATTTTGGAAAAGTATCATGAGTTGATTCTGACTAGAAGGAAAAATAGGTGGACTATGCCCTGAAATTATGCATCATCAGCATTTTGTGAATTTGACCCCCCGACAGTATTATTTTACCAGACTTAACATTAACTGTCCAGTAACAGCCCTAAGCTTGTATTAAATCACGAGGGAGTTTTTGTAAGGGGTTGATTCAGTACGACATCGATTTATAACTAATTATACACAATCATTTTTGCCTAATCAGAGAAAACATAAGATGATATATTCAGTATGCAACATAAGTTTGATTTTTTGGGTGAAGTGTAAGTAAACAAAAAATTCTAGAATTTTTGGTTTCAGCAGTATCCACATCCACAGGATTAACCCATAATTAGGATATTGTTTACAACTGTAAGTATAAGTGGGGGCCTGAGTCTATTTTTTCAAAAACACAGTTTTAGTCCAAAACTGCACTGTGCCACCTAATCTGCATAAACACATGCCAAGCTCCACCTCAAATTTAGCCAGTGCCATGAAAATTGCAAAAGCAGGCGCACACTTAAAATAAAACAGACTCGTGGTGAGGCAAATTTAGAGCCACATGTTCAAATGTGACACAATGTGAATGTTACATTTGGAGAGATTTAGACTGTTTCCTGCTAATCTGCTATTTTATCCTCATGGCTGTAGCTTGTGTAATGAACACATGAGTGGAATATCTACATGTAAATCTCTGCTAGAAACAAAATAAAATATTTGCGGATGATGGAGAGCATGCTCCTTAGTTTTATTGGAACCTCAGCACTTAATGAAGTGCATTACTTAACATTACCAAATCTGTGTCTTTTTTTAGTACTGCATTAACTTTAAATGTTTATTCACAACATTTTGAAAAGCTATTTGTTCAGTTGTAATGTGTTTACTGTTTAGAAGAAGCTTAAGATGTGCAACAATAAATGAAAACATAGTTTTTTTAAATAGTCAAACAGAACTGTGATATTGGGTTATTAACACACTGATGTGCAATTACCTTCGCTCTTACATGTTATCTAAATGAATTAAGTGAATGACTATTTGCACAATGTCTTAAAAATATTTTAATTTGGGGATCTGATACTTGATACGCTTAATTCTTACCTGGGTATGGCTTCTGTTGTGCCAGAATCTCCCATATTACAATTCCAAAGCTGTGCATCGAAAAGAGAAGGAAGAAAAAAAAGATGTCCTTCAGCCCTAAATGTTGTACTTCTGCATAACAAGCGTGTGTGTGTGTGTGTGTGTACACATTCATGCATACAGCAAAGAGAAAGGACACATTGGGGTTTGTGGATTGCACTGAGTCAGAAAAAAAACATTGCATTGACTGAGTAATTTGGAAAATGCCCCTGGCAAGTCACCTGTAAACATCAAAACCAATTCCTGGAGGATCAGCACACTGAGTGAAAGTCTCTGGAGGAATGTAGCTTATGTTTCCTCTTGCTGTCAGATGCTCCATGAACACCTTCTTGTTCATACCTTCTTCCCAGTGAATTAAACCAAAGTCTGAAATCTTCGTAGAAAAACAAGAACAGTGCATAATTATTATACGTTGTTCTGTAAACCTTTTGGATGTCAAGAGATCACTGTTAATCCAGTTTTATCAACTCCCCTTTTTCCTCAATTTCACTTACCTTGACATGGAGATTATCATCTAGCAGGATGTTGGATGTCTTGAGATTAAGATGGAGTAGCGGAGGATTCATGCTGTGGAGAAAATTCATGCCCATCGAGGTTTCATGAATCATCTGGAACTTCTTTGGCCACATCAAATTGTGACTAGCTAGGAGGTTGTTCAGAGATCCATTACGCATATACTCCATCACTACGGCAGCCGCTTCATTGCACAATCCATAGATGGACGCAATGTACTCGAATCTTACTTTGGCCATGTTGGATGCCTCTTCTATTGCTTTCCTGTGAGGTAAAATACTTGTCAAAAAATTGGCTTTGGGCAAAGGATTGAAAACTTTGCCCAATGGAAAACCTTTATTTTCCTTGTACAGAAGATTTGTTTAAACTCATTATTAGTCTCACCTGTAAAAGCTGCTGGAACAAAAAGTTGTGTGGAAGCATTTTAGCGCACATTTTTCTTGCTGAAGTTTGAACTTGACCCGGTACACCTGACCAAATCTGCATTCTGCCACCTTCGTCCATTCAGTATCAAAGTCGTCCTTCTTGAAGTTCCTGAACTGTGCCACGGAGCCGACTAGGCAATCCATGAGATCCTCTTTGTCTCAAGCCCCTCACAATGCACTCACTTTGTAAATAACACTGTACAGCCTCCAGAACAGCATCGATCAGTGGCACGGCATGAGGTTTGATCACACAGGAAGTGAGAAAGTTGTAGAACACAAACTCATACTAGCTCACACAGCTGACTGTGTGAAAAGCACGTGGCGCCACAGCAGACAATGCAGTTGGCCTGTGGGAGGAGCTGAGGTGTACAACTTGTTTCTTCAGCAATGTTGATAATCCGGTTTTTAGATAACAAGACTGTTAACCTAGTTTCTTGAGAAATTCTTATAGTTGTACTCCATTGCTCCAATCGACTCATATCCATCTGAAAGAGTCTTCCAAGTATGTTTACTAATGCACATTTATTAATTTAAAAGGATAACTAATTATTACCATAAACCATGTTTAATTATGTCATAATCAGTATTTAAACTACTAGTGAATAAACAAATGATTGCAGTGCACCATTATGCTCTCTTGTACAGTACGTTCTCTGCATAGACAAATACCAATGTTAGGCAGACATGACTAACTTTATTTGACAAGATACCACATCAAGACTATTTAACTCTACAAATGTTTCAGCTCTCCTTGTTGTTGTTGTGATCTATGTTACCTGCTGTTCTTTTCTCTCTCCTCTGTCCACTAACCCCAACCGGTCGA
>JAUMHF010000005.1:14951890-14970203 GCA_032359275.1 Microctenopoma steveboyesi
CCAGAGTCTGGTTCTGCTGGAGGTTTCTTCCTCCTAAAGGGAGTTTTTCCTCTCCACTGTTGCTCAAGTGGGGCTGTGGGGTTTTCTCTGTATAGTGATATCTTGTGTAAGGTCTTATACCTTACACTGTAAAGTGCCTTGAGATAACTTTTGTTGTAAAATGGCGCTATATGAATAAAATTGAATTGAAAGTAGGCATAGCTGGGCCGCACTTCTCTCTCTCAGTCCAAATGACGTTCCTTTTTTGTTTAAGCAAAAGACAACAGATTTCTATTAAAAGCTTTTGAACAGATTTTTAGGCTTATTGTTATCAACACATCACACAAGGAATTCCTTCAGTTGCATTATATCCACTGCCGTTGTGTTTGGGAAGAGTGTATTTACTTCAGTTTAGATGATGCTTGTTCTTGTCAGGTCTATAGTGATACTGAGAAATGGATCCAATAAGCAGACCAGAAGCAGAGAGTTGAAATATTGAAAGGGAACTTTTTTCTAAGAACAACTAGTGATAAATGGTGAGAGCAATGATAAATTACAAAGGTCAAATCAGAGAGGGAAACTAACAGACTACCAAACATGAAAGTAAGCAGGGAGCGAAGCGTGTGAGGACAAAGGTAAACTATCCTGAGTGAAGGATGAAAGCACTGAAAAGAAATTAGGAAGCAACCAAAACCCAAACCACTTACTATTGTTGAGTGTGAGGATCAGGTGGCGAAAACACAGTGGCGACAAGCTGAGGAGGACGAGATGAAGAGCTTGACATGCGCCAAACAGGAAGAACACAACAACAGTGGGACAACGAGGAAGGTGAGTAGTGAAGGGTGATATATAGCCAGTGAACTAATGAGTAAATGGGAGACAGCTGGCAACAATCAGTCAGGGAAAAGGTGAGCAGCGGGCGTGACCAGAGAGAATGAGGAATCAGCCAGGGAAGCAGGAATATGGGCCATGGAGTGCAACATGACTGCTCTGTGCTTGAACTGGTCTTGCAACTTTGTAAATGTAAATAATTATATAAATAGATGACTTTTAGATTTCGTATTTATGTAAGATTTGAATGTACACAGTGTTTAGACATCATGAATGGAACTCATCCATTTTTCAGTGTTTTCAGACACGCACTGCCGTCTTTGCTACCTTGGTACCTAAAAGATTACAGGTTGCAGCACTTACCTGTAGCATCCAGGGTTTATCGTTGCTGCATGTCACCACCCTTCTCCTCTCAGTTGTTTTCTGGCTCAAGCAAGATGATTAAGATAAGGTAAGGAATTTCATTCCAAGGATGCCGGCAAGCAGATTTTATTCACCACATTTTTAGTATCACATTTCTCTAGTAATGTTAAAGAAAGAGGTGAACGTGGATATGTACCTTTATATATATTGTGGGTCACTAGGAGCTTTGGCTGTCATATAATATTTGGGCCATCTCCTTTGGGTTGCTTCATTCCTTGCATGTAGCACATTTAGACTCAGTATAATTCCTGCTGAGAACATGACGTACTGTATATCTCCACTCCACTGAGTGTGTGAAACCCTCACCAGGCAACCATTTTTTTTAGAAGAGGAATCCGCTTTATTGTCATGGAATGCACTTTTACATGTTACAACGAAATTTGTCTTCTGCATTTGACCCATCCCCCCTTGGGGGGAGCAGTGAGCAGCCACAGGCGGCGCTCGGGGAGCTAACGCTGAGTGTCTTGCTCAGGCACACACCTCGTATGGGGGAGGGGTTGGGTGCGCTTTTTCTTTTTTTGGATCATCAATGCCTTTTCCTAGCCTTTAAAAACTGTAAATATAAATTGTATGTGTGTCAATTTACCCTATAGTTGGGTCTGGATTTCTTCTCTGCTGTAAGATGGTGCTTTGTTCAGGCTTTTCATTTTTTTTTATAAGAATAAATCCACTACTGTAGGATCCCCAAGTCTTCATGCGCCTTTTAAAATCCCCCGGCTCAACCTGCAGGATTGAGGCTAGCAGAGGGTACACATCTGCAGGATGATTTGCATTTAGACTTATAGTCGCATATTATAGGTCTGTGTTCATTACAGATTGATTAATTAACAGCACATGACGTCATTATTGTAGGTTGTCAAAACTTTTGGAGGTGAAATATGAGTAAACATGACCAGAATAACTAATGAGGAAACAGGAATGCACTAAAATAGAAAGCTCCACCCAAACTTCCCATGAAATTTACTGCATTTTCACTGTTCTTTTGTTCAACAATTCCGTGAGGGTTTCCTAATTTCAAGTTAAAGTTACTCCTTGCAACACTTTATTCTCTTAAGCACCCTAACCCTTCCATTTACGGTGTATTTGCAGGCATGGTAATAGATACATTTAACATGCACTGACAGCCATAGTTTCATGCTTCACTAACTCACATTGTTATTTGGGACAGACTCTGGAGTGATGTTCCAGTGAAAACCAGGCGCTCGTGATCAGATTCCTGATAGACTACCTGAGGGGAGAAGTCTGTCTTCAGTGACTGAACCCACATCTGAGCGTAGCTCAGTAGTATTAGCAGGCTCTAGCATGCTGAGTGAACTGACAAGAACCACTGCCCCTCGTGTCCTCTAATACCTAACCGGCTCTATTGTCTCTGATTCATATTCTGCGTACATAGATCCTGCTAATTATAACCATAGAAAATGGAGTGTCTATCTGCTGTGTACTTTGGTAAATGGTGTAAATGCAAGCTCTCTTTTTCAGACTGCAACATACATTTGTTCATGTGTATCTCCCATGCCAGTTATGTTTTTAAAAATGAAATCAGAATCCTATTCAAATATTTTATCGCTGGAATTTCACTTGGGACACAGGTTGTCTAGGATTACTAGAGAGTAAATCCTATACATTTCCTGGCGGATATATTTCTTATTTGGTGCACTCGTCCAACTCTATGTGTCATGTAATTTACATTCCTCACTTAATATGCGGAATTTGCAGCAGTATCTGTATAATATTCCTCAGTATAATGTAAGAAAAACTGTGCGTACCATGCAGAGCTTTCATTTCATTCATTCTTCTCTGAGTCACCATTCTTAAAGCACACAATGTCATCCATAGTTACCTCAGAAATGTTTTTCAATAGTAACCGGACTTGTTTTAGTTCCTTGACTACATTACACCTTCCATTTCATAGGGGTTTGTCACTTGTAGTAGCAACCGGCTACTCCTACCTGTCAGTCAGACTTGAGAAAGCCCTATGGAATGAAAGAGTAAAACGTAGTCAAAGAACCAAAACAAGTCCATCCTTCCTATGAAATCTGAGGGAGATAACCGCCTTTCTACGTCCTTGACAATGTTTTATCCTCCGTTTCTGAGTAGCAGGTTTAGAAACCCTGTGTAATACTCTAGTCACCTGTGGTTAAGCATCCTGGTTTTCATGTATGTTACTGTGACCTCCTGAGCGTGAATGACAAGGTATACCTCAAAAAAGGGAAAAAAAAAGAATCATGACCATGACCACCAGATAATCATGCCTGGGTACAGTTGAAAGAACTGCATTGTAAGTGGGTGACAGATTGTACCTAAGGCCACCTCCTCTGTTTAACAAGGGTCATTCAATCTTGCAGTAAACTGCTTCTCTCACACCTCGTTTGAATCTTCCTGGTCTGGGATTATTACTTCAATTTACTTTGCGTGAGGGAAACACCTGGTAGGGGATGGACTAGAAGTCAGACGGGGATTCGAACCTGCGAACTGCTGCATTCCAATCTGACACCTAACCCATTGAGCTAACAAGTAGCAGATCATGAATTCATTGTACTTGAATGAGTGGCCTCAGTGAACTGCTGAGTCTGATGAGGTGGCTCTTCTGTGTTGAGCCATGCGTTTGTGGAGCTGTTGTTTAGTTTCTCCTATGTACAGATCTGTACATTACTCACTGCATTGGACTGCATATGGGTGTCTTGTTTATGATTTGCCGCCGTGGGCCTGCGCAGTGAAGGAAAGGGGGAGCGGGACACTGCCCTGCACACAGCACCTCTGAAAGCTACAAAATACGAGCTACAGACGATCGGATTTTGTGATGGGCAATGATGTGGTGTGAGTAGCAGGTTTATAAACCCTGTGGAGTCCCCAACATAAATTTCACAATTATTCACACTCTGGCTCACATACATGAAAGCCAGAGGACTGGTGACCACTAATCACCAACTAGAAGACTCCACAGGGTTTATAAACCTGCTACTGAGTCAGACTTGCTCCTGCTCCAGGATACTAAGTCTGACTTAGTAGCAAGTCCAATTGGACAACTGCACAAGTCCAGTTGCTTTGGATAAAATCTTTTTTGAGATAACCATGACCTGGATGACTGAGAACCTTCACAGACAGTGAGCCTTTGTGCAAAAGGCTAGTCACGTTGTGGTGATAGTCTCCTGTATTCTCCCTTTGTCAGCTGGCAGGATGGTGATACTTTGGTCTTTGCGTAGAGTTCATCGCCTTTCTTTCTTGGACGGTGAGGTTAAAAGGAGTTATCTTCGGAAAAGGTCAGCAACCAGACCAGACCTCCTCCAAATGTGCCTCCTGTGTTCCCATATATACACAAATACATCTTTCTAGGCTTGTGATGCCTTATATATTCTCCTCTTTGTAATTGTCTATGCGTGTAACGTGATCAAGGCAGAAGCTTCACCAAAATTGCCACAGTGCCGAGTGCAAATCCTCCGGGCCTGATTTACCATACCTTTTCTGAAAGCCTGCTGTCATTCAGTTGAATAAGAAATCAAAATAAGCTTATTAGGCATTTGTGTGAAAATTTCAGTCTGGATAGAAGACCCCCAGGATCCGGCTGGAGTGCGCCAGTTGGTGGCCGCTTAGAGGCTGAAATACATTTAGTTAATGCTGCTTTAGTGTTTATCGGTCGCTGGTGGTAGTTTGTTTATTTCTGGTATATTTATATTAATAATCAGCTTTTATTGTCATTGATTACATCTACAAGTTACATACATGTTGTTATTCATTTTACCCACCCCCATGGGGGGAGCAGTGGGCAGCCACAGGCGGCACCCAGACAGCTAGCACTGAGGACACTCTCGCTCAAGGACACACCTGGCATGGGGGATTAACTGTGAGTCTGATGCTTATGCCACTGAGCTACCAGGCCGCTGGATGACGTAAGGGTCTAGAGTGCAGCACTAATTGTACCAAATTTATAGAAACTCTTTTATAGAAAATAAAATGCAAATGAATGCACTTTTTCATTTTACTACAGTTACTGTATGCGAACCTTAGGCATTGATTGGCTGAGATAAACAGGTTCCATCAAACTAATGCAGAAGACGAGTTAATTAAAAGCACCGCACACACACACTCTCTCTTTTGTATCACTGAATTCGTTGCCTTAAGCCCTTATCAGACATGGAATATGTAATTGTCATTGTCACAGCTTTCTTTCATTCAAACATAAAACCCTTTTACGTTCACGTACATCATGGTTTTATTGAGCTACACTGCAGCTGTTGTAGCGTGAGAAGGGTTTTCTTACTACAACATGGGGAAAAAAGTGCTTTTGCTCCAGGATACTGTTTGCATGTTATGTTGTTTGGATCATTCTGATGTTTTCAGTGAGCTGTACACATATATATATATATATATATATATAAGGAGATCTTATATAAGGAATTCCTACATCGGTATGTCGAAATCATAATGCCTATCCATTAATATGACTGCATGCAGTTCAGACTTTTGCTCTATTGAGAGTGATACATAAATATTAATGGTTCAAACCTATTAAGATTGCCTGGCAGTTATTATGGAAAAGTGAGGGTGCACATTCAGACATGAAGCTGACACTATCAGCCATCTGAATAATGGGAAGGAGTGCATGCCCGAAGTGGGCTTAATACTGCTTAGATTCTGATTCTAGTGGGGAGGGGGGGAGTCAAAACGCAACTGCTGTCTTCAACCTTTATTGGAAGTGTTTCATCTCTTAGCAAAGCTGTGGAACTGCAAGTAAATAGCAGTATTACACTAATACACACAGATTCAGGCCACACGTTCAAAGGATGACTTAAAGACAGCGTTATTAATGATGAACAATTTCTCATTTAAATGATTAATTGATTGATGATCACATTTTACATTTTTTACGATTTACATTTACATTTTACGATTCCTGGCCCAATGGGATACATTTTGCCTACAGAGTGTACCACAGTTGCTCATATGACTGTCAAGCCCCAAATACAAACATCGTATTAGACCACTATTAACATTATCCATCTCAAAGGTGAATACAAAGAGTATTGATTTGTTACCACTGAGCGAAAATAAAGGCATCAGAGCAGCTTTTCTATTCGGGGATGGTGTTTATTTCCAGTGAATAGTAATAGACTACACTTGGTTAAGTGTGAAATTTGACTGCAACAGCTGTGTCACCTATAAGAGGAGGTGTGAATTGGATTTCCCCTCATCCTCTAGTCTGACCTATACCGGCTGATACGAATGACCGCCTCTGCTCTATGGTTAATATGATTGACTGCTCCACTGTCTGCTGACTAATGTAATTGTCCGCAGCTATTTTGCAGAGGACGTGATCAGCGTAATTGGCGGCGGTTCATCCTTGGTCACGGTAGGATCAAGTCACCTCCTTGGCGCAGGCAGCCACAGCATGCTTGCGGTGGAGCTGCAGAGTGGAGCAGCCAGATTGCACGGCGACGGTAGGCTAGCCACACTAGCAGCAACATAACTGTGACAAGAGAGGAGCTAACCACCATGCCGACAATGACTAGAATTAGGTCCAGCGCTGATGGGTCTGAAAATCAAACAGAGCAATGATCTGACATGAAGCTGCTGTTGTGATATGTTTGTTTACTCCCCTCTTGGCAGAAGTAGCTGTCCACGTTAAAGTCACAAAGAGACGTGTACTCTATATTTACAGTGTGGTTCTTTTCTACACATGCTATAGATAGACATGATTGTCTCTAATTTCCTGTCCTGCTACATTTTACCATGTATCCTGTGTTATCACAGATAGATCATTTTTTGTTTTGAAGCACAGCTAATAATTACCTATCTCATCCCGGAAGGTTGAATTCTTTTCTTCTTTCAACACAGGACCAAAAGATATACGGTTTTTGAGATTGGTAACAATAGCCTCTGGACCCTCTAAAGGAAACGCTCTCCTCTGTTGAAGGCACTCCTATAAAAGACAAGGGGAATACAGTATGTATTATGTGAACGTGACAAATGATGGCGTAGCAAATAAGTAATTAACTTTTTGAAAGAAGGATGATCCTGTTTACAATGAAAGATAACAAGAACAATGCACATAAATAATAATGCAGGTGCACCTCTTACATCAAAATGTCAAAAATCTGTTTTTCTTTGAGGTACTTTTTATTGCATAAAAGGCCACAGCCGGACATTCTCATCTATTTCCTATAGAGAGCAGGGAATAGGATTTCAGGCAACTAGCAACCCACACTTTGGAGCAGTGCAAATAAGGTAGTTGAGATATAACATACACAGTGCATGTCTAATACGTAAATTAAGTGTTCCTTGGAAACGTGTAGCCTGACAGTAACATGCACCTAGAAAGGAACTAGGTGCATGAGAAAATATTACTAATACGCAAAAAAAGTCATGAATTACGTGGAACATGAAAGTTCCACACTCTGGGAATGCGTATGTTGTAGTCCTGCTTGTGCAATGCATTGTAACATCAGTGAATCAATACCAAACACTATATGATATATTAAAACTGTCTGCCTACAGCAAAAAAAAAAAAAAAACTAAAGAAGAAAGTGCTGGTCTTTGAAGTACTTAAAAAGATGAGGAGACACTAACTGTTGAGAGAGCTGTAGAAGTGTTCTACAAAGACAGTCATCAATATTTACTGAGTTTATGCTTGGTTTCACCTCCATCCTCCAACACACACTTGTCGAGTGTCTCAGCTTCTCCCATTAAATTAGAGACTACAGTTAGATTCAACATCCTCTGCTACCTCTGAAAGTGTTCTGTAACTTTGTAAAGCCCTTATCTGACCTTCAAAGAGCATGATAACATGACAGCTGTTTTAGAGTGTGTGTCTTTTGGCTGTCAGCTGCAGCCTTATTCATGACGTCTCTCTCCTTCTGCATTCACGACGCAGTTCCTCTATTGCTACAGCATAATGTTTTAATTACACCACACCCTCCATTTTCACTTCTAATTTGAGATTTTTAATTCTCTTACTTACAAATACTTCTTCCCCTCCTACTTGTTTTTTTTGCCATACATTCATTTACCTCTTCTCCAGCTCCTCACTCACCTCGGTCTCCTTATTTGGTCGTCTCCCCAGCTTATTTACATCAGCTCCTTGTCTGCCTCCTTGTTCTCACTATGTCACACCTTGTGTCACTAAATTTAAATCACTCTCAGCCGCTCTCATCATGCCGCATTCATTACATCGTGCACCACCGCCGTCTTACCCTTTCACAGTCAGAGCGGTTCCTCAGGCAGACACTAAGATCACAGTGTAGGTACACCACTGAGTAATTAATCATTTGGAAGAGACTGATGGTGAAGCTGGCACTGGTTGACACGGCACTGGGCAGCAGTGTGATCCCCACTGGCTCTGCTGCTAACCTGAGGCACCAACACAGACACATAGCAGAGTTATTTGCTTTGAAAGAAATTGTGAAATGTTTAAAGAAGAATGTTAAAACTGAGAATAACCTGCAGGTGAACTCTTACCGACCTTACTGAATGCACCAAGCATTCAGTTTACTCAGCATCTAATGAGAGCTTTCTTAGGATTTCAGGGCAGTTTTGAATGTTCAACCATTTTTTTTTATATTACACTTCATTCCAGCATAAAATAACAATTTATCCCACATGTAAACTTTTTTTATAGGTGTTCCTTCAGATACACAGTAAAGGCCAACAGTCTGTCGATCCACACATATTTTAGAGACCACACATTTGTACTGCTGCTAAGTGTGCTGGAGTACACTGCATTCCCATCTATCTGAGCGACGCTGGCTCAGAGAGATAACTCCATCAACCAGCAGCAGTCCTCTGTTTACTGAGCCGAGAACATCCAGGTCATAAAAATGTAACTGTAACTCCCTGGATTGATATGCGATATACTAACACCAAACACTCTTGCCAAGTTGTGATATAAAGTAGAAGATTTATATAATTAAAGTATGTGTTTTTATATTTTTTATGGATTTGTTTACTGGTTATTTCTAGAATATTATTACAGTCCTTTTTCTACGATACAGGACAGAATCTGAAATTTAAAGCAATCTACAATAAAAGGCAGACAGCTTGCTTTATTTTCATGAAATTCAGTGAAGATGTCTGCATAAAGATCAGTAAATGTGTGTACTCTTTATTTGCTTGCTTGGCATCTCTTGATGTGCTCTTACATAAACTATACTGAGGGAGAACACTTTCTCTGACCTAATTAAATTCCAATTAAGTTTCCAATCTTAATTAATATTTTCCTGTGTACCTGGAGAAAAGGCAGCAGGTGGAGTTAGTGAGGTCAGGCTGAATGGTTGGAGACAGGCAACAGGAGGTGACCTCCAGGTTTATCCGACTGTTGTTGGTCTTCAGGTTGATATTGACTCTGAGGTTTCCCAGCACAGGTACAGTATCACCGGGCTCCACACCTCTCCCCATGTTCAGATTCATCTCTGCTGTGTAGTTCCCACTGCCACACAGGTCTTCTGAAACTTCTGTCACACTAACAAGATTAATGTAAGTGCAATTTGTAGAAGGAAAAAAAGTGTTGAAGAACAAGCAAGAAGACAATTTTAGTCCTTGTTATTCATTAAGTAAATTAATAATCACATGCTTAAGAACCAGTTTAGTTCATCTAATTTGTTTATGTATGATTATTACATAATAAGATTACCCAGAGAGATGAAGATGAGGTGAGGTCCTTCTCCTGTGATTCAACCGTTTCGGTTCAGACTCTGGCTCCAGCAGTAACAGGCTACGTCCAGACTCTTGAAGTACCATCTCTCCCTTAGCATCAACATTCACTGATCTGGTAGCATTTTGTGCTACAGATATTTTGGTTTCAGCTGCTCCCACATTTAATGGTGTTTTTGCATTCATTTCAGTCAACACAGTCCCCTCAGAGTCTTTTATAGTGGTCCATCTCATTGCCTCGGGTTGAGATAAAATTCCTTCTGTTGCATTAGCCTCTTGAGTTCCAGGCGTCTCTCTTGGAGAGTGTTTTTGTGTTGTTTCCTCTTCTACAGCGTTAGTCGGGCCAAGTGTCTCCAAGTCATCTGTCCTACTTTTGGCATTTCTTGTCTGGTCATGATCAGATGTCCTAGTGGTTAGTGGTGAAAACACTGCATAGATGACGTTGGCAGCCTGCGGTGTGGCCTCTCCAGGCACATTATAGTCAGTGCTTTTGCCATTTTCTGGATTTGTGTTAGGAATGTGCTCGACTTTGAAAGTATCTCTTCCAGTATTTCCAGCGCGATTTTTATAGATTTTCTCTGCAGCAGTATGATCTATCTCACCTGCTCCATTTGTTGTGTTAGTGGTCTTGCCTGACTTAGCACAGCCAAATGTGCTGCAATTCTTTATAATAATCTCTGTGGGCAAGATCTCCCTTCGTGTTACACAATCAGTCATTTCTCTAAGTATTACTTGACTTATTGAGGTCTTTTCAGATAATGGTTGCATCATATGTTGCTGGGATTTGTCTACTGTACGTACAGCAGAAGTGCTCTCATGCATAGAGCTCTTTGTTGTGAGAGCTGTTTTTTTGTCTGGAAATGATTTTGTTGTCTGAAAATATTTAATTATTTTAACCGTGGTAGGTGTTCTGTCATCTATCGATGGAAGCAGACCTGCTTCCATATCCCGTACGGGGTCAGTAACTGGATGTGATGGTACCACCACACCAGGTGGAGCACGGTGGCTTTGTTCAGTAACCTGTGCAGAAATTTCATGCTCAGGCTGCTTTACATTTTGTGTTTCTGATGTGTTGTCTCCTTTTTCAGCAGTGGTGTGTTTGCCAGGAGTGGAAGATGCAGCGGGCACTCTCAGTGACAAAGACTCAGTTTGACTATTGATCTGTACCATACGCTCAGCATGTGCTGCATTGGAAGGCTTTTCAGTAACAACTTGCATCCTCTTACTTAGTGATTTATGAGCTTCTGTGGACACAGGACCATTTATACCAGCCGTTGGAGACACAAAATCATTGGTTTTAGTAGTGATTATCTGAAATTCAGAAGTACCATCCAATATTTTGTTGCCAATCTGCTGTGTGAATGTTTTGGGAACTTTAAGGTCACTTCTAAAACTAATGTGTGGAACAGTGATAGCATTGTCTCTAACAGTACCTTGGAATAAAAAAGGACGATGGTGCTTTCCAGTTGTTTTTGCTGTATGGTAGTTGTTCTGTATTTCTGGCGTATTATCTGATTCAGTCAATGCAGTGATGGCAGTTCGATCGTTTGTGTCAGGCACAAGTATATCATTTATTGCCTGCTCAATGTTGTGGGTGGTTTGAAGTGCAAACATGATGGGCTTAGTGCTTGTTTCATTATACCCTTGTAGCTCTGATAGATGGTTATTGTCCAGGGTCGATTTCCCTGTTTTGTTTGCTTCATCTGCATTAAACCGGTTATTGTGGTCATTCTCATTAGTGTTTTGTTCTGCTAGTTCGTCGGTTTGTATTGTAGACAAATAGTTTAATTCATCAGTGTTATTAGCATGATGCTTACTCCTTTTAGTTGTTTCTGCTATAAAGCTGGAAATGTTTATTTTATAAGTCTCTTCTCTCATTTTCTTTGTCACTGCGGCTGACACACTGTTTGCAGTTTGCACACTGTAATTTTCCTCAATTTGATTTGTCTCATCGGCAGTCAGTAACAATGACTGGTCACTTACTCTGTTTGCAAATTCATCCTCTAAGTTAGCTGTGACATTTTCTTTTTCTGAGACTGATTTTGTTATCGCTGTCAGGCTATAGGTGCCAGATAAACTGTACCCTCCAAACAGCATTGGATTTAGCAGTAGTGACCTGTTGATAAGAGGAAATTGATCATTTTTTGCTTCAGGGCTCATTGTTGCCATTAAAGTCTGTACAGATCTGTGCCCGTTATCATCAACAGGAGCATGCAAAGCTTCTGAATGGGCTGTCCGCTCTAACAGTTTAAATGAGCATTTCTGGCCTGAAGTCATGTCAGAACAGGGGGAGGACAACCTACGTATCTCACCAGCAGTCTGCCCTTGGTGAGGTTGCAGCCAACCTTTGGAGATGTGGGCCTCAGATGACAAGGTTTCATCTGTGATTGGCCTGGTGGATGAGTCACTATCCATCTGCAGTGGATGAGCAGAGTTCACGGAAGTAGATATATTTACATCATAAATCAAGTCAGTTGTTAAAGGGTCCTTGACTCTGTATTCAAATGTATGTCCCTGTATAATGTGTTTTGCTTGCTCTCTCTCATTCTTAGCCTGTAAAAGTGAAATTGCATTTGAAGCCGAAGTACTAAATTTATGCCTGTGATCTGAGATGCTGTACATAATTGATAAACCGAGAGTAGAACTATTTGCCAAAAAGCGGGGCTGAGCTCTTAGTAACCCTGCTGTTATTGCCAATTGTGGGGTGGTGAGTGACAACATATTACTGATACTGTTTAGTACAGGGTGAGCTGATTTAGTTGTACTGCTGTGAGAGGGAGTTGTTGGCTTCAATATATCACTAAATCTGGAAGCCCTTACTCCAGATGTGTGTTTTGGGACCATTATTGGTATGGCAGACGCAGAAAATGTAGCGTCAGAAAATTTGTTCTGAGCCATTTCTTTAGTAAATGAAGAGGCATGTCGGTGCTTTGTAATCATAGCCTCATGGGTAGACAGACGGGGTTTAGTCTGCGTGTATAGCTCTTTGGGGGAGGATGTCGTTCTTGATAGTTTTGCACTCTGAAATCTCAGAGTTGAGTGTAGATGTCTGTTATTGCTTGTCACGTTGTAGGAAAATGTCTTATTTTTCATTTCCACTATTGGTGCAGTATTTTCCACATAAATGCCCTTTTGCTCAGTGGCTTCCAACTGTTTAATCAAACTGTGGCAGGAGGAAGAGTTTATATCTGTTTGGCCTTTGTCTCTGCTAAGTTCTTTAGAATCAGTAGTGGCCCCTAGGGGAACATTTGTCACGTCCTCTCTCCCAATTTCCCTGTTATGTTTAAGGTCTTTCTTGCTCGCTGTTTCCTTTCTTGCAGCCTCTGCTCCTCCCTTTGTCAAACATTCCCTCTGCTTTGCCGCAGCATCTTTGGTGAAATGTGCTATGTTTATTTTAGTCACAATTATTCTTTTAATACCTTCTTCATCCCTTACTTCCTCTCGTGTTGGATCCATGTTTTGTCTCAAAGTTGCATCCTCATCTTCAACGGTACCTCTATCTTCCTTTCTACTGGTATAAGCCTTGTATTCTTCCATTTTTTGCCCCACCATGCCTGTTTTTTCATTTATCTTCACTTCAGTATTAATCATTTCTTCCACTTTTTGCCTGCTTTCAGTCTTATCTGATTGGAATAATCTTTTGTTTTCCAAATTCTCCTCGCTGCTCTCCCCTTCTATCTGCAACTTTAGTATCTCTTTATTCTCTTTAATTTCTTCGCTCTGCTGGCTCCCTGTTATGAAAATCTCTTTGGCCTGAGTTACTGCAGCTACAGTCAACACCTGCTCATTTTTATCTCCCAGCTTCAGATTGTGACCAATTTGTGACCCTCTGCTAAAATCCCTGTTATATTTTGCAAAAGGTTTGTTTGTTGTCACACCAAAAGTCTTCTCCGCAGTGATTTTTGATTGAGGCCAAAAAACTCTTCTCATTGTCTGTCTGTCAGAGGATTGCTTGCTTGGTGGTGTTGTTAGTGTCAATGTGGACACATCATCATCAGAGGAAAACGTCACAGGCCTCTTTTTTCTGGATGTAAAGGTTTGAAATTGCAGTTCTTTCATACCAGATTTATTTGCAGACCCGGGGGGATAAACAACAGACTGCTGACCAATACTGTTTAAAGTGTTAAATGATTGAGAATTTTGCGTCTCTGTTGTAGCAGATGTAAACTCGATGGCAGAATCCTTTTGTAACAAAGTCAATATGAGCTCTTTGGTCTGAGAGCTTGGTTTAGCGGTTGTTTCGTTCCTCAATACAGAGATCAAAGAAGCAGCTCTTCCTGTCGGAGAATGAGACGAAGGACTTTTGAGTGCAGAAGTGGTAGGCTCACCAAAGCTAAAGGGTACTACTATCCCATGAGCTTCAATCAACCTCGTTCTTGCTGTAGGATGTGATGCAGTGCTGTGATCTCTACCTTTGTGAAGATCACTTTTCTGACTGCTGTGGACAGCTTCAGTAATGACAGGTGTGTTACTTACTGGCCCACTGCTGTGCAAAACTTGGTGCTGGATTAGTGCATTTTTGAAGTTTGTTGAGAAACTGTGAGAAGTGGTACTGAAATGCAATTTTGACTTTGAGTCTCCTGTGCTCACCTTTTCTCCAATTAGTGTTTGTTGCCTGTGTTTCACTTGTTTCCTCATGGTATGAAGCGACTTTGATGTATGATAAAGTGTTGTGTTTGTTGAGATTGGTGTCTCTGTGACAAAAGTTTCACCAGGGTAATTGTTCCTTGATTGTTTCATAGTGTCTGATGTTCTTGTATTTAAGAGAAAAGATTTGATTTGGGTTTTCAAATGACTAGATTTCATGGTTTTGTTAAATAACAAGGAAGAAACTGTGTGACTAAAAAGTGGTTGTTGTTCTCTGATGACAAAAGTATATGAATGGTTGGTATTGTTTTGGTAACTGATGGTTTTGTTCAGTGTTTCTTCTTGTTTTCCAAGTAAATTCTGCAATGAGGTCGTAAACTCATTGAAACCTAAGGCGAGCCTAGTTTTACCAGGAGAGTCTGATGAGACATCAGGTGAAAGCTCAGGCTGAGCCACAGATTCCTCAGTGGAGTCTGCACTTTGAGCTTTGTGGCAGGTCAAACATAAGTTTGCCACAGCGCTTCCACCCGATGAATCTTCCGCTGTATCATTTTGGATGATGGATTGCACAGTATCAGACAAATACTTGTTTCTTCTCAGAGTTGAAATCCCCTTTTCATCCATGCCTTGAGCTCGTTCATCATCATTGTCATTGTCATTCTGCAGTCCAGCCAGGTTATCAATTACATGAGGATGAGATGCAGATAGGACTGGAACCCCTGGTCGTCTGTCAGCAGATGTGAGAGGAATAGAGTCAGTGCTTCTGTGATTCCTGTTATCACGCAGAGTGTGGGGCCAAAGAAAGGATTTGACTGCTCGTGTGGACAAATGTACCTCTGACTCAGAGGTGCCATTCATCATTGATTTAAATGCAGCCGAAGTAGAGGAGAAAACGATCTTCTCATAATTAGAGATCAGTGGGATTTCTGACTTGTTGTGAATCCCATTAGCTGCTGGATTGTCTTTCTGTGATGTGAGAGAATTTTGCCTATTTCTAGAAATAAAACCTTCTTCGCTCAGTGAAGCAATTACAGTCAATGCTTTTGTCATTTGTATTCTCTGAAGAGCCGGTGTTGGTCTTAGGCCAAACAAGACCACCTCTGGAAACTTGGCAGTCACTTCCGTTGTAGTGTGTTGATGTGTATTTTCTGTTGGAAATGCTTCTGTGCCATGACCAATTGTGTTTTCATTGTGCAAAAGCAGATCTTTTTTGACAGTTGTGCCTTTTGTTTGTTCTGTCTGGTAACCTTGGAAATCTTTTTCTGCCCAGACTACAAAGAAAAAAAAAACATGTCACTCAAATCCCTTTCTCCAAAGTGTCCTTCCTAAAAACAACTACAAACAAAAAGTCAAAATTAGTTAGTAGTGTAGATCACTCCTTTTGAGCAAAGACCTTCTTGTTTATTTCTATATATACATTTCTTTATTTGTTCCATTTATGGTTATTGTTTTTTATTGTCTTATGTTCAAATAAAACTTTTAATCAATCAATTAATCAATTGTGCACAGTCACTCATCTTACATTTTAGGATTTAATTAATATACAATGCAAAATCAATTCAGAATACCAGTAATTTTAAATGAAATGTATGTGAAATGTCTTTCAGGGTAGGATTTATAGTGATTTATAGCTACTTACAAAGATATGAGCTACAACAGGAGGTGATCTGAATGAGCAGGGTCAGTGTGATAAATTCGGATGGTTACTAATTAAGAAGTATATTTAGATGTCATTAGTGTTGACTACGCAACTGTTTGTTCATATGTTAACGCAATTGAAAAAACATTTTGACACATTTTTGTACATTACTGCAGGTGATGTCTACTGGGCACTGTAATGGCCAGGCCACATTTAGAGTGAATTTATACCTCTCTGTCACTGTTTTTAGTGAGCCCACTGTAGCTACTTGCAGCACTGGAACTGATTTATGGTTCAGCATTCGCCTAGCACCATAACCCGCAAAAAAAGCAAGGTATTTGATCACATTTCTTTGTGTCAGAATAGCCTAAACATTAAAGTAAATGTTATACAAATGTTAACAGGGACTTGCAAATATTTCTTGCAATACACACTTCACTTTGCTTGATGAAAATTGTTTATTGCAAGAAAAAATATTGACTAATCTCCACAAGGTACCTATAATAATTTGAATCCTGTTGTGGCAGATAAAAAGTCAGACAAAAATTTAATGATTCTGTCTGTGTGACTGATGCCTAAGACGGGGAATAATTTACTTATATTTTCATAGTTAACCGTAGAACTAATTTTGGGCAGTTTTCTTATTAATTTCATTTATACAGCTAATTTCAGGTGTCATTATATTTCTTAATAATTTAAATCACAAACAAGCAATGACAACACTAGTATTAGATGGACAGGAGAAATGATCAAGTTGAGGATGAGGTACATACCTACTGTGTGATTTTGTTATTTGACTTTACAAAGAATAAAACAAAAAATAATTAAGCAGAAACAACACAAAAAACACAAAATGTATAAATTTTAATGAGAAGATGTCCGTTTACTCATTAAATCCCATTTGTAACTCTAGGTTTACCTTGCTATATCTTTCTATTTTTATGTATGAAATATAATAAATTTAGAAAAGAGCTGCACAGTTTACATAATCCACCACACTATTTAAACCCATCTGTTGGTTCTAGTGGTGTCTGTACTAAATAAATACATTTGATTTTAATGTATATTGATTATATTCATTTAATACAAATATCTACTAGAAGTGGAAAAAATGTGCAGAAGCATGATAGAAGTTAACTTCCTTACATACCTGAAAATAAACTTGATAAAGGAGTTACTTACCTGTAAGCAGGAAAAATCCTAATGTGAGACAGTAAAGGCTCCTCATCTCTCTAGAGTCCTGTTTACAATAACTCAGTCCCATGTGAATACATGTTCTTATAACAGCTTCATCCAACTCAGCAGAAGGTATCAGGTGTTCGCAGACATGCACAGATGGTGTCATCCCTTACAAAGAGCTTTTGTGTCCTACAGTTTATGCATAGGTTCTATTTCTAAGATTTTGTAATTTACATGCACTGCAGGTGGAAGACCTGGTCTCACATCTTCCTACTTTTACCTTGGCATGTTTTCTTTATCAAACTTCACTACATACACAGTGAAGTGTATCTTTTCTGGGTCCGAATTTTGCAGCCCTCTTACTCAGTTGTACACTTGTCAGTTAAACTATGTGAATGATAAACAGTTAATGTTGTTGTTTATCTAGTAAAGCTAAAGAATCCAAGGTTTTAACAAATACATCTGACTCTGCAGAGGAGAGCATATAGCAGGGGTCCCCAGTTACTGTTCCCCAGGACCAAATTCTATCATCAACATGGCTGGGAGCCAACTGTTCCTGACACACTGTGCTTGAAATTACTTCTAACTTGACAAAACATATAAAAACGACTTATAATAACTTTTCTGCAGACAGCGTGCCAGAGGGCCATTGGCACCATCTGACATAATTGAACTGGAAAGATGGGGTGGTTGGGGGCATTGAAGCAGTCCGTCATGGGCCATAAAGAGATGTTCCACAATTTAGAGAGGCCTCACATACAGTATAGTACTGAGATGTCAACATTCGCTCACTGAGTGTGAATGTGTTTTAAGCATTCTCTAATCATGGCATCGTGCAATTGAATAAATGGGTGTGGTTACAGCATAATCTTATCAGGTGAAATGCGTGCCTGGGAAATGCTGGGAACCAGCTGGGAGCTGGATGGCTTTTGGCTGGGTGCAACAATTGTGAATGTCTATACAGGTCCTTCTAAAAAAATTAGCATATTGTGATAAAGTTCATTATTTTCTGTAATTTACTGATAAACATTA
>JAUMHF010000005.1:14970647-14991403 GCA_032359275.1 Microctenopoma steveboyesi
CTAAAATATATGACAGTCTAATGTTTATCAGTAAATTACAGAAAATAATGAACTTTATCAAAATATGCTAATTTTTTGAGAAGGACCTGTAATTGCACAACTCTATAAGATATCACAAATACACATACACATACAATGCTGGTAGAGGTTTTGCTTGAACTTTCTCACAATGGTTGAAGGTCAAGATTCAAGTACAGTGCAGCACAGTGTTAAGTTGTGCAGATCTGACAGACTCAGAACTTAGTCTGTCTAAAAATTAAGTATCCAAAAATATGAATACATATAAAAGCCCTGATCAAGATAAAACAATTTATTAGAACTTTAATTTGGCAAATGCAGTTGGATTAGTTTAGTTGATATCATTGTAAATGTCTTCAGACTGGTTGATTGTTTGCTTAAGCAATTTATTCTGTCATATATTTAAGCATTCACTATCCATATGAGTTCAAATGGGTATTAAAACCAAGTCAGCCAAGATTGTTGCTAATGTTTATGACCTTCTTTATGTAAATTAAGCAATTGGGAGCAGAATCTTATTCAAATATAATGAATATTTTATTATTCTCTAGTTTTCTACCAAAAAATGCATACTTGCAAAAAATACAAAATGCAGGAAATCAATGTGAATTGCAATTACCGAGATCAACAACAGAAGAAATGCTAATACCCACAGCAATAAATTGTGCAATTCCCCAATGAGTAAAATACAGACGAGAGCAAGCCAGATGCCAAAATATTCGAAAACACGTTACTGTTGTGGAGTCATCTGATGAACTTCATACAGGAGTGCAGGATCTCCATTCCGTGTAGCTCTCGAAGCTTGTTCATGTGTCTGGAAATGAAAAAAGACATTTTAATTGAGTACTATACTGTATGATTCCATCTGGCCTTCATACCACCAAAAGAATGCCATTAGCTTCTCTGACAACTGTTGTTCTATATAATAGTCCTCTCCCAAATCATTTGGGAGCAATTTGTTAGGTTGAGAACTAAAGATTATCACATCCACCACACAGTCACTGCAGAGCTCTTTAGCCTGGAGGTACAGTAAAAGTTTTCCGAGGAACGAAGACACATATTTGTCGCTGCCATCTTTCATTGGTAGGAACACAGCAATTACAGTCACATAATCAAAGAGGTGCTACAGTGTGTGGAAGAGTGCCTACAGCAGCAAAACGTCATTGTTCAGTTAAGCATGTGTTTTATTTCACTCCAACTGGAGTCTAGAAATAGAAGTGTATTTCCATATACATTATATCGTTCAGTACAAATACCCAACCTACATGCATGTGTGTCCCTTATTGGCCGACGTGTGTGTAAGTACATGTGTGTCTTTCCCTGTCATGCTGCTGCTTTGGCAGCAGGTAGTAACTTGTGCCAAAAATTCCTGTTCCTGATACTGGATAATTTTTTGTTACACGGCATTGATTCAAAGAATTAGAGGGAATATGAATGGGTAAAACGTGATAAAAAATAATTTTAAATATAACAAACAATACCTATGACCAGATCCTAAATCAAAACCTGAGGACGATGTAATTTTTTTTCCACTGTCTCAGTTACTATTTTTTTCTTTCTTAAAATAACGAATTTGGTGCAATCAAGCCATACTTTTGACTGCAGTTTGTTATTCATGTTGTCATCTATGTTGATTACGATGTAAATCAAGCGCAAACATTTAAAACGAAAGTTCTAGCTATCACCTTGCATTAGCATAGTCAGACAATCATATGCACAGAAAGTAATGAGCGTAATGATAATGATGCTAATCTAGTCTATCAATGCTTCTCCGGGTTCGTTTCTACAATGTGATCATCAGCATGTGGTTTACAGAGCAGAGTGAGAGGGCACCTGGGCTCAGATCGACACAGCTTCGCCAGAGCAATCGCTGCGTTTTGCTGCACAGCCGTCCTCTTAGCATCTCCTGCAGCGTGGCGCAGTAGTATCAGCACAATATCAGTGCCCAGCAGGTTGCTGGCAGTTCCCTCCAACTCAAGACAGTGGGCCAAGCACAGGGCTGCATTTCCAGACACCATCTCATCATAGCTGGAACTCAGCAAGTGACGTAAAACAGACAGTTCTGCATAGAATGATAAATGAAAAGCAGATAAGACTATACTGTGAAATATATATTAGCAAGCATTAAATAACATAAGAATAAACTGTAGACAGACTGTACACACACACACAGACACTTAGTTTGCATGTTAGGTCAACCTTCAAATATTATTCCTGGACTAATGAAGGAGCTATTAAAAGTTTTGTTAACATGTCAATCATTTCTCACTTTTATCACCCTTCACCAGCTGCTCCCGTGCCAATTGACTGGCAGCAGTGCACACTGTCAGAGTCTTAATGGCATACTTGGTGGAAGTCTGCCCTGTTCCCTGGGAAGATAGAAACAAAAATCACAATGACATTAAAAAGCAGAGCATGACTACTCTAACTCTACTTTGACTTGTTAACACTTAAAAACTGCCACTACTGTGGTTCAAGGACAGCTTGTCCACCAGACATCAGCCTCCTCTCTCTGTTTGTTTTTATCAATGAGATGAGAGAGTTCATTTTGTGATTGGTGAAGTCAAGGTGGGCATTCCTGGTCTTCAAGGGCCACTGTCCTGCTTGTTTTCCAAACACCCATGCACTTGTGGCTTCTGATAGGCTGAACACACCTGATCCAGGTAATCAGCACTATGTAGGGCGGATATAGTCGCAAAACAATCAGTACAGCAGCTCTCGAGGACCAGGAATGTGCACCCCTGGTTTAAGTTGTGTGTAAATGTGACACTGGGCCCTCATGTTTAAGAGAAAGCTTCACACAACCACACACAGGTAAAACACAGATAATTTGGCATATATGGGTGCTAGAAAATATATCCAACAGCCAGTATTTGGCTTTCTGTTAGAAAAATAAATAGGTAATCAGTGATAAATAGACAACCAGTCATCAAGGATGCTGTGTCTGTCCTGTACTACAGCAAAATGATGGTGCAGAGAGAGGACAGGCAGACAGAAAGAACACGACTCTTCTGTACAGTACAAATGTGACTTGCCTTTTAGCAAAGTCAAGTCAGATGTTTTGATGATGATTTAGGAGGGTTTAAATATAAGAATGTGCCACTGCAAGTCCAAATGTCTCTTTTCAAATGCACACACAAAAGTGAGGGAAATAGAAAAGCATTTCACAAGTAAGATACAAGTAAGTGTTGATGTAGTTGTTAGTACTGTATGTACCTTTAGCAAGCAGCGCAAGACCCGCACCACATCTTCCTGAATAACATGCTGAACAGCCTCAGAGGACTGAGGGAGGACAGTGCTCAGCACGCCTGTGGCTCTCTGGAGGATACAGAAGAATACTGGCATTAGAACAATAATAATAGAAAACTGACAAAGGTACGGGGGACATTCAGCAGAGAAATAGAAACCACAGTTGAGTATCAAGAGACAAGAGCTACATATGGGAGAAATAAAAACACAGACTAGGAGAGGATGGTAAAATCAAATTTTGAGTGAATAATTTATAGTTACTAGCTGGTAAAAAAAAAAAGCTAAAACTAAAGAAAACACCCAGCAGCTTATGCAAAGTAACCACATTGGAAGTAAGAAGTACACAGCACACTTAATGTGTATTTCTTCATACCTTCTCCACTCCACTCAACAGTGCCGAATCTAAATATATACACATTACTCAATCAATCAATAACTTTAATGTCCCCAGGGGTCAATTACACGTGTAGCAGCACAGCAGCACATGTCACAGAAAAAACAAGACTTAGAGATTCAGGTGTAACTGTTATGTATTCGCAAATATAAGAGAAAGTGACAAGAAAGGACAAGACCAAAGGAAATTTGGAAGTAAATAACAATGTTGACACCAGGTGAGAAAAGAATTGCCACCAAGGCAGTGAGTGAACACTAAAATAGAGAAAAGAGACAGATGGGTGGACGTGTGGGACTCTGAGGATATTGCACAGGCAGTGTGAAACTGCTAACAGCCATTAGCACAGACTACAATACCAAAGTGTTTTTTTCCATACTCCTAGGTACTGTAGTGTGGTGCTAGGTAGTAATAGTGTACTCACAGTTATGACTCCTCCATCACTATCCTTCAACAAGCCCAGACAGCAGTCACACAGTAAAAGAGCATGCTCCTATGAAAAATGAAAGGGCAGCTAAATAGCCAGGGCAATTTCACATATATCTCATCTCTGAATATGTGACACTTCATCTCGTGATACACACATAGCTCCCTTGGCTCTCCTGTAATCTGACAAATTATCATATTGTTGTGTCAATATTTATTCACATGTTCACATAATTCTGAACACAATTAACTTTTCAAGCTGTTTGCACAGTTGCACAGATTTAACTCATCCAAAATGTACAGGTCTTGGGGAGTAACACTGTGTGGACCTTTGATGTATTCAGGTGGAGCCGATTGCATACATAAAGTTATGACTCCACACCACTAAAAGTAAATTCAATACCACACATATCACCTGTCTTACCTTGATGGCCAAAGAGATAATAGCAGAGAGATTGATGATCAAGCCAAGCACAGGGTAAAGGATATCTTTGTATTCATAAAAAATGCACTGCCTCTGTTCAAAAACGAATAAAATTCATACAGTAAGTGCACACACCAGAGCAATTTGTACTTTTCAAACAACCCAATCATTTTGTAATCATACTATGGCAACCAGAAAGGCATCCCAGCATTGTGGATCATGAGCAAGGTCGTGGTGGATGACATCATCTCGAGCCAGACAGCCAATGGCTGTTATCAGTGGTGGAAGGACATGCTGGTTGGAGCTACTGATATTTTTCTGAAAATGATAAACAGATGGTTACCTAGATACGCAACAAACACAGATACAATATGTAGATAAAAAATACTTCCACCTAACTTACCAGTATTGTTGTAAATGGCACGATGACCGAGTCTGTCAATCCATTCCTTAACTGAGTGCAAAATCTGTAAGAAATTCAGTATATGGAAACATTACTCCTGTACATGTTGGACAGACGATATGCTGTAAATTAAAAAACATGCAACGTCTTACGTATTTTATATTTTATTTTTCTTGTAGGATTAAAAAAAAAGATTTGACATCAATTTGGAATTTAGAACAGCTCATTAAAAAAAATGAAAACTAAAATATCTATGAAAGCCAAACTCTGACCCAGTTGAGCATTGACAATGAAGAGAAAACCTCTGTATAATACAACACATTTTTGTCTCTCTGTGCTATAGACAGGGAAAATTGATTTCCTCATTTCACTGTTTGGCACCTTGACTTATTTCCTGCTGTGTTTGACGGCCTGGGTTGTCCTTTTATGTCTATTTTCATGAGGCACCAGAAAGGGAAACAGGTTGAGAATGGCCTTTTGCTTTCGAGTGACATTAACACTAAGTAGCACTTGTTGATTTATTAAAGATGCCACACATCATTTAGCAGGGGACCTCTACTGATGTTTAGATGTTTTGTATTCTGAATTATGGGGAGTGACCTGAAAATATGTCTATGCATCTTCCTGTCCAGAAGCAAGACTTATAATGAAGGTTCTGGCTATTCATGATTAATACCTGTGCTCTCCTGCAAAGTTCTTCAAAATGTTTCCTGCTGTGTTCTCCCACTGCTGCTTTGTCTTTGAAATGCACTTCATTAGGTTCTGCACTAATCTTTAGATTCAGATTAAGAGTAGAGTGAAAAAGAAGGACAAAGAGGGAGAAATACAAAAAAACAATAATAAATAACTATAAATATCCAAAAAACTATTTAAAACATGTTGTTACTTATTGTTTTTATGGGATATCAGGTATTGGTTGATAGACAGAAATTGCATTCTTATTCTCTTAATTAAATTTACACCAAAATGTGTGCAAAAAGTGATTTTCTACAGTCACTGCATCCCTGTAATGTGCCTGGGTTTGGAAGAGATTAAATGCATCTTTATCCTACAGTATTGTTCTCATTACTTTTCAACGGATGACAAGATACAGAAATGTCGTACATGTGAACATTCAGGTTGTCTACGGACAAACGTCTGCCATGTGGCGTTTGTGAGTACAGCATAAGCAATGCCAAGCTTTCTTTCTGTACTGCAACCTGCTCCGATGTTACCAAGCTAACAATGGACTGTCTGAAGACTGGGCATGTCATCAACATCTTCATGTTTTCATCTGCAACCAAAAGGAAACAGAGTTCATACTAAGATACACTTTGTTGTTTATATGATTTTAAGATACACACATTGTGACTTGCTGTGTAAACACATAATCTCAGCTCACACAAACAGGTGATGGACTGCAGCTTCTATACTATGAAGAATAAAAGGTTTGAAAAAAGAGGAAATCTTCGTATAGACATCTTGTGCAGTAATGGCACGATGCTACAAGGTATGAGTATATTAGTATTTGAATTCTTTATGTTTATTTCTGTATTTCCTGTTATAACACTGAAAGCAGCAGCTCAGACAAAGACATTATTAAATTATATGCAACTAAAATTATATACATACCATTTCCACAACAAATGGCTGTCCATAATTTCAGAACAGACACACACAACTCCTGACTGGCTGGATCCTTTAATTTCTGCAACAGGCAGCTGTGGAGAAAAAAGTCAGTGATCTTGCCTCAGTTCTGCACCAACTGATTAATTACAAATCCAATTGAAGTATTTTACACAGATGTATTTCGACAAAAATATATAAAAATGCACAATATTTACTTTATGGTTATGGTCTTAATAATTAATACCAGGCAGGAAGTGAGACACATGAGACTGTGAATTGTCATTGCCAGTAGTTGTCGTTTGGTTGTAGTAATTTAAGTGTCTTAGAAAAGTGTTGCTTTTATAGTGTACTATTTGTTGGCTGACAGTTATAGCCTGATTTCTTATCATAATATCCGTTCTGTTTTTTTTTTTGCACTTTTACCTGCAGATTTAATTCCAGGAACACTTTGCAACACATTTTTATTTTGAAGCACTCCAAACATTATTCCATTTTTCTCCAGCTTATAAAAAGAACTAACTGTAGGCTTTCTGTAGCAGCAGATTTCCCCTTCAGACAACAATGGCACCTGCCCTTATAGATACAAAATTCACATAGGTTCCATTTGGTTTATATGGCTCAGTATCCTAGTGGCTATTTTCATCAAGCTCACTCTGTAATTTCTTTGCACTTTCCAGAGACTGTGTTCTAACTTGAATAATGACAGTGATAACAAAGGACAAAATGGAAAGTATGTGACAAGTTAATAATAACCCTACTAATCTGACATGAGGGAGTCATAATTTGTATCTTGTACAAACACACCCTCTTTCTGGGACAAAACACAGGGCCTTTGCTCATTTCAGGCCTCATTTCAATCTCCAGTGAGATCATCTTTTCCTCTTTGGGCTATCACATGAACAACCAGTGAAAGAGAGGGCAGACAATAATCTCCCTAGTTTAGGTCATCATTGTTTCTCCACTGAGAGCTGACAGCAACCTCTCCCACCGGTGTCCTTACCTCTTCACTGTGTCATTGCTGATGATGATACTAAAGCCATTGTTCAGTCTGAAAAGTGTCTGGCCTGTACCTGTTAGGAGAGAACAGCAGATCATGTTAAAAGGCTACGGGACTTCACTATATAGTCTATAGGTTTTATAGAAACAACACATCTCTCTTTTGATTTAGTTTGCCTTCTTCATTAGTTTACTGTCAAAGACATGAGTTAAGAACAATTTAAAAACACAGTGATGGACTGTCTATTATTCACACAAAGAAGAGCAGAGAGGTGAAACAGTTCTTGAAGCAGACAACACTTGTAATGTCAGCCCTACTAAGATTGTTTCAGTTGTGAGTTATGTAAGTTTTGCCCTTTTCCATTGAATGGATTGTGAAATAAGCATTATATTGTTTGACAGTACACTTTTATTCATCTAAATGAAAACAAAATAGACTGAATAAGAAATGTGTGCCATTCTGCAGAGGACGGTCAGTGCCATAAAGGCATATTACAAACAAGCATACAAACACTATGGTCAAAGTACCTGAGGTAATACAAGACCTGTATGAGCAAAGCAACGGGATGGAGCAGCCCAAACTGCTTCATTAGAGTTTGTTGCTAAACTATAACAAAACTCTTTAGGGGGGCACTGACACTCATGACTTGTACCATTTATATAATTTCTGTTTACGCTGCTTATGGCAATGGTTAAAAAAAGATTTATATTAGCAGAGTGAAGTCAAAGTCATTTCTTAGGTCAAAAACATTCACAAAACTATCAGCGTGCAGAGGAGGGGTGGCCAACCTTGTAGAAAATAACTACTACCTGTCTACCATGACCCCTTTTCACACAAGAATCACATGACTTGGATAAATAAGATAAGCCTTCACTTATCCCATGCTGCATAAATCTGCAGAGCCCACGGAGAGGTTCCACCATTGACTTGCTACTACCTCAATGTGACAGAGTTGAGTGCAGCTATGCCACCAAGGTTATGGAATGGAGACCTTCTATCACAGGTGTTTCATTAAATTGCATACCAGACAGGTCCAGATGGCTTAACAGTGTTTGCTACAAGCTCTCCACATACACACTGTATGTCTACCGTTGACAGCTAATTCAGCTAGCATTGCCTGCAGACCCTGTACTTTACACTTTATTTTTAAATATTCATTAAGCTGTACATCGCTTAACTGATGAAACTTCTGGCTTAGAATAGCCCAGTCAGCATTTACAGGCCTTCGGAGAGTCTAATTTTGCTAACTGAAATGAGGGGAAATATATCACAAATCAAATCATATGAACAATGGAGCTTTTAACTATATGAGTTTAAATGTCATTTAATTGTGTTTCATAGTATAATGGCATACAGTGTAGAAGAATATACCTAGCGTTTGCCCACGAGGCAGGGCGGAAACTCGTGACAAGCAGTTTTTGCTTTTGAAGTTCTATTTCACCTGAAACTATGCAGATATTTCCTGCATATACTGAAGTACCATATAACCGTTATCCTTTAGCCCTAACCTTGAAGATGGATCTGATGCAATAGAAACAAGAAATACAGTAGGTGGACCAGCGAAGCAGGTTGTAGTGGGCACAAAAAACATTAAAGAAGGAAAATAATTGTGCAAACTGTCTCCCAGAAACCCACTCACAGTCAGCAATGGCTTGTGAAAGAAAATCCAATCCTCTACGATAGTAGAAGGGCTTCAGTCCAGGTATCGAAAGCTTATCCAGCAGTGTGGGCACTGTTGTGCACTTCCCCTCCCCCTTGTCAAACTCTGTCCTTGCATTTATCTCTTGATTCTCTCTCTCCTCTTCTAAATCCACACGTGTCAGGTATTCTGCATGGAAATTCAAAGAAGGGAGGCAGAGAAAGCAAGTTAGTCCACCTGATATTTCCTAATGGGCTTCATTATGAATTAGAGGTAGATTTGAAATTAGAGATGTAATGTAAATGTAACCATATACTTTATATATATTTCGGAATACGAATATAAAGCAAAGTGGTTTATAGCCACAAATAAAGTATGGTCGAATTCTAAGAGCAACTATTTATCAAGGTATTTGTAAATAAAAAAACAATAGTACTAAACACTCTGCAGAATGGTAAAGCAGTCACACAGAAATTAGATTCCCATTTACATTTATGGAAGTCAGTCACATTTGCTTAAAGTGACCTCCCTCCTTGGCTTTGCTGGAGTTTGATAAGCTTTGCATCTTAAGACTTTCCAGTGTCTTTTTCAGTTGTCCATCTCACACATCTGACAGAACAGGTTTTAACACTTTAGCTGATTCAGCTGTCTGTAAAGGTGAACTGATTAAAAACTGTAGGTAAGAAAGTAATAACTGGGCCATGACACACAAAGACCACATGACACAACTAGAGGCAAATAGGCCTTTGGGCAAAAAAGGTTTCTACACCAGCAGGTGGCAGTAGTCTGTATTTGTCATTTCCAAAATGAATGGAGAGGAAACACCTAGGACATCAGATATACAATCTGTAAACAAGGCTGGACACGGCAAAGTGGGCTTACTATGTTTAAACCATGCTCACTCAACACAGACAATTAAGAGTTCTTCTCTGCGTATGTGGGACTATTACAATAATAATGAAACATAATAATGTGCAAAAGAAAAGAGGCACATACTAAAGCTCAAAGGGGCATTACAAAGTACATGCATAATTCTGATACATAATATACATTAACGTCTTCTTAAACTACGCCCCCCCCAAAAAAATGTCTTTACCTTTCATCATCTTCTCCATGTCCGGTTCAATTTCTTCTATCTTATTAAAGCAGTTTCTAGCCTGAAGAAAAGAAAAGTTGGATTCATCATACATTACATACAACATTTGTGCATCTCTATACAGCTCGGCCATCGGTGTGACTGTGTGTATATGTGTTTGTATTGTGAATGGCAGAATATGAAGCAGTGCTTCCGTATAGGTAGAAAAGCAGTATATAAGCACAGACCGTAGCACACTGAAGCAGAAAAGGCTGCATGACTGAATAGGTGAAGGATGATTTACTAATACTTTACTATTTATTAATAATAATAAATAATTGAATTAAAGCAGTGTGATGCATGGTAACGGTGCATTGGTTTATACTAGTGGTGATATGTGGTCAGAGTGTATGTGAAAACTGAAGTGTGCCAAAGGATTATTTCACCAGCCACCACTGGTACCCATCTTATATATAAGAAAAAAAGTTTAAAAAGTAGACGTGATTAACTGCAATGATATTTATACTCACCTCATGGTATTTCTTTAATTCCAAATATGCTTTGCCCATATGTACATAAGCCTTTATGCACCTGTCATTACACTGATAGAGAAAGTTTCACATGAATAAATCAGCAGAACATCTATATAATGAAGATTACTCTTTTTGTATTGATAGCACAAGCCCAATAAGAAAACATTTAAGCTTCGCAGATACACTACATTCAGACAGCTTATCTGTTACAGTAATACTATATAGAATATTTGTCATCCACAACTGTAAGCCTTTATCATTTAAACTTCTGGACATTTGGAGTGTATATACTAGAAAATAAGCTGCCACTTTAGGAGACACATATATACACATATATACCATTCCTCGAATAACTCGATTAAAAAAATGATCGAGACATGTTTTCTAAAAACGAGGCTTTGTTTACGTCATATAACTCCAGTTAAACTGCCATTTCTGTTTGTGTTTCGTACTGAAACGCTGGTTCAGTGTTTACATTTTAAAACCTGGAGTCCCCCTGGCTCTGCTTCTTTTAAGTAAGACATGCTGGTGGGGTTAAGAAGAAAAAGAAGAATTCCTTCCATAGTTCAACGACGCCTGCAGTCAGTCAGCAGGGCTCCACCTTCACGATACACAGTGTTGGTGGAGCACCACTTTACACTCCTGATAGTTTTCCAGAATCTTCTCTGGGCTTTCCAGGCCTCTGCAACAGCCGACGCCTTGCCCGCCAATATCCCTCAGCTGCTGCTCCGTGTAAGTGACTTAGCATAAGCGTTTGTAAAGTAAAGTAATGCTGCTTCTCCCACTGGTTAACACCAGACATAATAGGACTCCTTTGGCTTGACAGCCTCCCAAACATGAGGTGTCCACCACTGGGTACGGAGATTGCCACCATGAGAGGTGCCGACAACCCTGAGGCCACAGCTCCGCACTGCAACTTCAACAATGATCGTAACATTCAGAATGTCCTGTGCCTCCCTCGAGATGAGACTGAAATTCTGACGTGGTTATCTGCAAGACGTTCCCAGCAGACCCTCTATCTGTTTCTATGGCAGCCTACCCCAACGTCTGATCCAACTCACAACTAGATAGTGATCAGTTGACAGCTCTGCCCCTCTCTTTACTCAAGTTTTGCAAAACATAAGGTCGCAGAGTTGATGACAGAACTATAAATTATTAAAAAAAAATTCATTGAATTTTTGTACTGTATTCTTAACCTATTATTTCACCCTATTACCATTACACTTCTCTCTGGCTGTAGTGCAGGTCAAAAGATAGTCCACCTATATTCCTACCAAACATATTTCCTGAGTTGCAAAGTTCACAAAAAACAGTGCCAAAGATAACACTTTTCTACCGCAGGAACTTACCATAACTTTGCCCTATAAATTCAGATTATAGACAACTACAGGTTATAGATCAATAATTTCTGCAGCAGAAAAGAGCTCTACAAAAAAATAAGGCAGCAACTAACTGACCACAGTTCCCAACTAGGTCTTACCTTTAGAGCCCATTCACAGTCATGGATGGCCTCTTCGTACTTCCCCAGCTTGATGTAGGCCTAGATAACGTTTGACAAATGTTTTATTAATAGTTTTTTTTTGACAATAATGGTCTGTGGCAGATGAATAGGCACAATCAGGTTCTGCATTAACAGAGGTTTAAGTAAGTAGATGCCAGAAATCAGAATAATAGAGCAGGACACAGATGTCCTGCTTATATTATCAGTGGGTTGTTTTGGGGGAACTGTCCTCAAGGTTTAATGAATTGACATGCCAAAACAGAAAACAAAGGGGGCCACTAATGTCTGTTTCAAGGAAAGAAGGTTTGGGTTCAGCAGATGTTCCACTTAGGGTTAGAGAAGTGTGAAAAAATCTCTGTGCACCTGCAGTTCCAGTATTTGTCTGTGCAGGATACAAGGAGCAACATGCAGAGACAACACTGCTTCAAAATATAAGTCCTCTTCAAGTCCAGATTTGTATGGTGTTCCTCAGGGTTCTGTGTTGGGGCCATTACTTCTTATGCTTTACTTGCTACCCCTTCATGTGTTAGGACATTTTGAGGACCTATCTCATCACTGTTATGCAGACGAAATCCAACTATACATCTCCTTTAAACTGCATGAGGTATCTAAGCTTAAGATTTTGTTAGAGTGCGTTGATTGTATTATTGTATTGTATTAACATTTCCTTCAGCTAAATTAAGAAAAATCTAAAATCCTTATTTGTGCTCTCTCCACTTTTGGCACAGTTATATTGGCTTCCAGTTAAGTCCAGAATACGTTTCATAGTTTTAGTTATTACATACAAAGCATTACATTTAAAATCACAGACCTATATCTCAGAATTCCTTAAACCCTTTATACCCAATAGGCCCCTCAGGTCTTGTAATCAAGGCTGAAAACAAAAGGTGACAGAGCTTTTGCCCCTACTCTCTTGAACTCTCTTCCACAGCGTTTGAGAGAAGTAAACTCAGTGGAACTTTTTATGACGAATCTGAAAACCTATCCTTTTAAACTACCTTTTACTTAAATTTTACTGTTGTTTAACTTATTTTCTTTGGTTTTGATGTACAGCACTATATTGTTTTTATGAAGCAACCTGCAACCCATTTGTACATACTTTTCTGCTATTTGCTTGTTGTTTCATACTGTTGAAGTTTTAATGTTTAATGTGTTTTTTAACTTGAACAACGCTTAACAAGTTTGATTGATTGATTGACTGAGTATATCTAAACAACTCATGGAATTAATTTACTAAGTTTTTTTTCCACAATGTGTTTTTTAGTTCTAACACATTTCGGTGATAAAACAGAAAAAAAAGGCTAAAGATATTCACCTGTGCTCGGTTGGTGTACAATGTTTGCATGTCCCGTAGCTCAACCAAGCCATCACTGTAATACTTCACAGCTGTTTCATAGTCTTCTTGAGCAAAAGCTTCATTCCCCTTGTCTTTAAGTGCTGCAGTGACACAAACAGAACAATGTTTTAAATGCACTGTGCCAGACACGCAATACAGAAAGCTGTTCACCTCTAACAGCATCATAAAAGCAACACAGCATCACGCACCAATTGCCTTTTTCTCTTTAGTAATTCTTCTTACTCTCCTGTCTTCAGCATCTTTCTCCATAGTCTTCATGAAATTTTCTGGTCAAAAAAAGACAAATGCTTTATCATTAGTGCTAAAAAAGAAAAGTATGAAATTAAAAATATATTTGTCAATAGGTATTACTCCACATTAGATACCATTTTCTAGTGTAAGAAGACACATATTGTAAATAAGCTTAATTGATCAGCATTGATCAACTAACAGTCTATGGTGCATGTAAAGAGAGATAGTGCCCTAAGGTCAGAATATTAATAATAAATTCAAAGTATTTAAAAAAGGTTTCCCTGTCTCCTCGTGCTCATGCAGTAAATGACCTTTTCTTCATTTTCTGAAATGACTGCATGATGTGTTACCTTTATCATCAGCAGTTTCAAAAACACTGATATGAAAGGTTTCAAGAGGAATTGAAAAGAAGCAGAATGTTACAATGAAAGTTATTTTCTACTTTATAGTATTTAAATCCCTAGATTCAGTTAGATGTGAGATGTGTCTTCCAAGAGGCACCTTAACACATGTCCACTGTCTGAGCATATGTTTGTAGTACTTCAGTGACCTAAACAGACGGCACTTGTAAAAGGCAATGTAAAAGGCCTGTACATACAAGAACCAATCAGGCCCAAACAATTATATCCCCTAATCTTTAGCATTGCCCACCTCAATATGACATAGTGATTTGATAATGGAGTGAAGAGTTCACTCCACACTTGTTTATTGCACCTCTGCCAACTGAACTAAAAAAAATGTCACAAAGAAAAATACATAGGAGTGTCTGTTTTGCACTGCCACTTGCCTTCTCAAAGACCCCTTGAAATGAAAATTTCAGAGGGCACCTTGATTCTAAGGACAGTCAATGTGCCATCTAGTAGTGCCATCTATTATCTAACATCCTATGAAAGTGCAACCAATCTCCAGTCAGGTCTGCAGTAAGCTTCAATACAGTCAGAAAAAAGACAGATCAGGTCCCAATAAATAACTATGCTTTTTTAACTGAAATCTGTCATGACTTGGTGTGTTTAATACAGGGTTTCCACTTTTCAAGACTTTCCACCTTCCAGTGTATCCTAAAATCAACCATATTTATAGTCATCAAATTTGGACTTCAAGAACATGGAGTTTCTAGTAACTGTTTTTATTCTGAAACTTTATTCTATTTATAAACAAGGTGGCTGACTACTACATATCACACTGGACCAAATCTGCAGTCAATCAAACAATGACTTAATCTGGAATAGATCACATATTAAGCAGTTTCAGATTTGTGATATCTTTCTTTCTGTATAGAAAAGACTCAAACAAATCATTTTTCTATTGTTAAAAAAAGTTTCAAATGTGTGAAAGTTGACTTGATGCAGTAATAAAGTTTTAACTATTTCACAGAATATGTGGATGACTGGAACATTTTTACTTTCCCCTGAACTGCTAAAGAAGATGGCAATTTCAGAGATGTCAGAAGAACTAAAATTAGGTTTATGTTCAGTACTCCTTGGTAAGGAGACATTTTCATGCATTTTGAATATTTAATTCGTTTTTACTTCTTAGATTTTTTGAAAACACTGCACAGTTAATTGTGTAATTCTGCAAAATATGCAAAATAAGTTCTGATGACATATTTTAAGTTGGTCATGATTGAAAAAAAAATTCCAAAACCACCAAATCACCAAATTTCCAAATCACCAAAAGAATTATACTTTTTTGGTGGAAACATACATATACATACGTGATATACATAAAATGTATATCACGCTACAACTGTGCTTAAGTTCACAAGCAAAGGTGTATTTTCAGTGTTTCTCACCTGTATTGTCATTCTGTGAACTCTGTTAAACAAGAAAAAGGAGCATTAAAACAATGCTAACAATAAACTCTGACAACCTACAACACATTGCTGTCCTTATACAATAAGGTGAAAACAGGAGACAGTACAGTTGTAGCCGAAACATGTTAGCAGGTAAAAACAACAATTCAACACTGTGTTTAAAAAAGAATCAACTAAAGGAAGAATTAGTTACACAGAATGAACACTCAAGAAACAATTAATCATTTTTAAATCAGAATTTCAATTCAGACCTGTACCAAACTCTCCATATATTGCATCCACAACCGATAGGGTTCCCGAAATAGGGGAACAACCTCTTGAATCAGCTAATACTAATTAGAAATACATTGTGTGATTGCATTTTTCAATTAGTAATCAATTTTCAACAGAAGTATAATTATAAAGAAATAGGAATTTGTGTTTATGTTCAGCATACAGTCACATTTCATTGAAGTCATGACGATAATTATTTGTTTTGTCTTCATAATGAATACAAAATTTCTAATAAAGAGAGAAAAATGTGCTCAATAATTATGAAACGAAATTGTCATCACAGTTCTGAATGACATAAATTAAAGATTTAGCCCAACAACACAGACAAAACAACAAGACGTTGTTTGTTTTATACTGTATATTCTTAATGGACAGAGTCGGCAACAGAGCCAGACAATGGGGGCACAGACAAAGTGAGAAAGACTAAGAGAGACAGAATGCAACAACAGAAGTGCAACTGTGTGCGGGTGACCTTGCATGCATGTTTTTACCAGTGACTGCTGGATCGGTGGCTTTGTGTTGATTGTAGTTCTGTTGACTTTTGTTGTGCAGGGTTCATCCAAGGCAGCAATGTAGCAATCAGCTTCCTTCATTGCTTTCTGCTGAACTTCGTGATCAGATGACTTGAGATCCTTCACCAGCGCACCTAAAATAGCACAGTGATATGCACCATATGCATTAAATGTATTTGACATGATTCAAATTTGACATGAAAACGAGTTTTCATTTGATGAAATTCATACAGGTTACAACAAAATATAGTAGTATGGTTTTTAGTATGTGTGGTTTTTAGTCACACCACAATAGACAGTGTTAGCTAAATAGTCAGCAGGGACTAATGTTAAGTTTATTTGTCTCATTTAAGGGTATGGTAGCTGCTAACTGCTAACGCTAATATAACAGGTAGCTAACTAAAAATTAGCGATAGGGTTAATAAGGTTCACGACACACAGACTACTCACTTATTTTGTCAACATTCTTCAAAAACTTCTCGAGGTCTTCAGGTTTTTCCATCCTTGTTTCTTTCTTTTAACCCTGCGTTTATTATGAAGTTAAATATAGCTTATTTTTTTACTAAACATTAACGCTGATTTTACCTGCTGCTGACTTGCCCTGCAGACGTCTCGGCGTGGAGTTACCATGGCGACGTGATGCCTTCAGGGGCGTTCGTAAGCTCCTGCATTCAGGCTTAAATTGCAGACCACTGTCGTAATGTCACAGCACGCTGTCGTAGAAGATAAAGACACCCTTAGATATTAAAAATTTGCTAAAAACTAAGCAAATAATTTTCATTACCCTCCTTTGCACATGCAGAATGAAGACTAAGCAAATAAACGGTTTATTCGAAAATCTTTTGGAGAGAAATATAATAACACCTGTACTCAGTTCTCGTTCTCATTTATTCTGCCATCGGTTTAGTATCGCTATGTAATCAGGGAAATGTATCGTATAACTTAGATATAATTTTTGTCATAAGTGTCTTGTGTTACCAAAGCAGGCTATACAGATTTCTTCATAAATGTGGGGATCACATATTTTTATGATTATTATTATCACATAGTTTTATGAATAATACCGTTTTAAAATACATTTTAATAATAACCCAAACCTGATACCGGCCTTATAGCAACCAAATACTGTTTATGGCTGCTACTCTGTCATATGTTTTCTTCATTGTGTGCTTCAAGGGCCCGTGCAGAAACTCTGTGTTTCTGTGTGGTGCTGCGAGTTCAGTACGGAGCGGTGTCTTCTTTAGAAGAGCATACACACTATTCTAACATTTACTCAGCAACGGATAGATACTGCCTCCTGGTGGTTAAAACACGCGTATCTCACTAGTAACTCATTAGGAACATTTAATGATCTCATACCTTTAGAAAATGATGGCGTGACTTATCTACTTAGATTATATTTCACAATAATTGTGTATGCTTGTGCTTTTCTTTGTCTCTATAGTTGTTATTTCAAATCGTTTTCTTTTTTCTCCCTGTCTTTGCTGTTTATTGTACGGTGTCCTTGAGTGTTGTTGAGTGTCAAGAAAGGCGTCTGTAAATATAATGTATTATTATTATTATAAAATTATTATTATTAATACAAAATCAGGCAAAAGTATGTGCATCCCCCATACCACCATACCAGGTGGTATGGGGGATGAATGAGTTAATGAAAAAAAAAAGTAAAAACAACAGCCAGACCAAATAAAGTGGCATTATGAGACCATTGCAAAACCTTTATAGCTTACAAAAGGGTAGCTTACCAATGATCTAACACAAAAAGAACCAATATTAATTATCACATTGATAGATGTAGCCTGATCAAACTTGCAAGGTCATAATGCTAGGATTTTCCCTAACACTTTTCCTGTTTACTTAGCATTTCAAGATTCATAGCGGCCTGGTAGCTCAATGGGTTAAGTGTCAGACTGGGATGCAGAAGGTCGCAGGTTCGAACACCGTCTGACTCCCAATCCATCCTCCTACCAGGTGTGTCCTTGAGCCAGACACACAGCGCTAGCTCCTTGTAAGTCGCTTTGGATAAAAGCGTCTGCCAAGCAAAGTAAAGTTAAAGTAAAGTTCCTGTAAGACGACAGTGTGTAAAACAGAATAAATCATAAAACCCAAAGGTAAAAATATGCCTATGTATATGGGTTAAATATTGTATAAAAATCTAATTTCAACATGCATTAATCTAGCAAATCACACATTGTAATGTCTCAAGAATGGGCAAACTATAGATGTCTGATATAAAAAGCCTGTAGACAGAAGACAAAAACATAGGTGTACAGTACATATTTAGTGTATTTCTGGTTGAGTGTTGCCCACAAGTGACCAAATACTACAAGCTGTGATTTTTCAGGTACAAACTTATACAAATTATTATATTTTTCAAGAGTGCAAAAAACACTTGCAGGAGGTCCAGAAGGAAAACCAGGATACAATTGGGCTGGTCGAGATAGTATAATTAGTCGTCCACAGACAAGATTAAGAACTAGAAATATCTGACAAAGGACAAAGGCATTCTGACTGGAACAAACCAGCTCAGATGTAGGCATCCCTGGTTCAATAGAGCTGCAGCAATACTTGTTTTTCCAATGATCTCTGCTGTTGATTACCTGAATCAGGTGTGTTCAGTCAATCAGAAGTGTAAGAGCAGGGACAGCTCTAAAACAAGCAGTGCTGCTGCTCTCTAGGGCCACGGATGCTTACATCTGAACTAGCTACTCGAGAACAATGTGAGGTTGAATGATTAGCAAATTTCGGACAGAAGAGAAGAAGGACCCAGTAAAAGAAGCAGGTTGAAGGACATATCTTGGCTGGATGGTGAACTGGCAGTAGGCAGAAGAAACATCTATCCATTATCCTAACTGCTTCTTCTTTTAAGGGTCACAGGAGTGTTGGAGACTATCCCAGTGGTCAATGAGTGAGACAGACCACCCATCTATCACAAGGTTGACATGTGGAGACAAAAAACCATTCACACCTATGGGTAATTTAGAGTCACCAGTTAACCTGCCAACCCCCTAACCCAACTGCAGGTCTTTGGACAGTAGGGCGAACAACAGTACCTGGAGAGACACCACATAGAAATGCATCAGTCTGACCCGTGGATTCAAACCTAGGTCCTTCTTGCTCCCAGGGCAACACCACCATGTTGCCCTGGGAGAGGATCAGTCAAGAGAAAAGAAATACAAACTACACTGAATTGTGAAATTCTGGACAACATTTCAGGTAGTGAGTCGTTATTAAGTAATTAGGGAACGTATAAATATATAAGGCATGCCACTTATGTTGTATGCAATATCTACCTGGTCCACAAAATGGGGACATCAAGTCAGTTTGAAAAACATTAGACTTTCAAACAAGGAAATGAGAACTAGGAAAATCATGTGTAGTAAATGTTATGAAAAGCAGAGCTTCAATCTCAGAATCTCATTAGTGAGAACTCTCAATGTGGATAATGATAGATCTCCTCACACAGCTGCTCTTGAACATTTGTGGCATCCGTGTTGACTCAGAGTTTGGATGTGCACAAACGTATGCCAGGCGTGTATGAGGTATCACACATGGATTAGGCTGTTCCTCAAAGTGCACATGCAAAGCACAGCTGGAAACAGGAGAGCCACACTTCATTGTGGGGGATTAGTATGAAATAGGGGAAGCATTCTTGGTAAAACAGAGATGGAAAATTTCCAAACAAAGCATAATGATCCAGCCATTAAGCAAACACCTCTATTATACTGCTCATCTGGAATGCAGTATAGATATTAACTTACTCACTCAACAAAAGACAGCACCACAATGCCACACTGTTTTGTTGACATGAGCAGGCCAGGAGACTTCTGGGAGACAGCCTGTAAAGGAACACCATATATAGATACATACAGATAACTAGCTACTGTAACGCTGATCGTTAATCAAATTATTCTCTCCAGCTGTTTGTACAATTGCATTTCTGTTCATTGTCAGACTTCATCATCATTGTCTTCTTCTATTTCTCCTCCTCTTCACTCATCTTTTGCATTTTCTCCAGTCCTTCCAGTTTGAAATGGCTTTGACGTCTAACCAAAATGGTTAGATGTCTGTGTGTTCCAAAGCCATTTCTTATAAATTAGAAAGAAACAGGTAGAAAAGTACATTATGACAAAACACGGAAAACATCAGTCACTTCCAGTACTCAGATGACAGATGTATTAGTACTAAAACAGATGGTTGAAAGAAATCTCATGTAGGCAAGTGGCAACGCGGCCTGGTAGCTCAATGGGTTAGGCGTCAGACTGGGATGCAGAAGGTTGTGGGTTCGAACCCTGTCTGACTCCTA
>JAUMHF010000005.1:14991503-15007921 GCA_032359275.1 Microctenopoma steveboyesi
CCCAGCGCTAGCTCCTTGTAAGTCGCTTTGGATAAAAGCGTCTGCCAAGCAAAGTAAAGTAAAGTAAAGTAAAGCAACGCGGTTTTAACCAACAAAAACTTACAGGAATTGATTGTCATCCATAAGAATTCTAAGATACCAGTAATAACAAATAATAGTAAGCAAGTAATCAAGTTGACATCTAGCACAAGTATTTTCTCTTTTCAATTTAAGATTAAAAATCTTAATCGCGATAAATCCCACAATATCATTGGGATTAATGCAAAAGTAGTTTCTTGTGCACTTTTATTGTAAAAATGAACAAAACAGCATAAAATATTTATTCTTATGAGTTATTGCATTACTCATTAGAGGAATGTAATAAAAAAAAACGTTATGTTTAGCTAGTTTAATTAAAAACTTATTTTATCATCATAATGTAACTGTTAGTGTGTGATAAAATGATTGCCATCATTAATGAATTTATACATTTTACGTGGTCAGAACAACATTTTAAATTATATTTTTGAGGCTGTTGATTCAGATAGTTTCCACATATTAGAGTAAGTTAAAGTAAGGAAGTTAGCCGTTATGTTGTCATTCAGATTGCTGGAAGCTGTTACTTTACTTTACTTTACTTTAGTTCGCTTAGCAGACGCTTTTATCCAAAGCGACTTACATGGAGCTAGCGCTGGGTGTCTGGCTCAGAGACACACCTGGTAGGGAATGGATTAGGAGTCAGACGGGGTTCGAACCCACAACCTTCTGCATCCCAGTCTGACGCTTAACCCACTGAGCTACCTGGCCGCTGTTACAACCCTACAGTGAAGAAATAACGCAGGGCAACAGAACTTTGTATTCTTGAATACCAAGTGTCCTAAAAAGGAGTGAGTGTGTATTTTATTGCCACAGATAGTGAAGCTCTTTTCTGGTGTGCACAACGCAAATGACAGTAAAAACGTTCCAGCAAAGAGTGTCCTTGCTTGCCCTTCACTGTTGCTGCAGTCGCACTAATTACACTATCAACTGCTGTGTTTACAATACATCTATCACATTCCACAGTGACAGACTGTAAAGTCTTTTAATAGCAAGCTGGAGATTTTTCTGGAGCCAGGAATTCAAAGGTCAAGATAGCTCAGAGCTAGACACTTGGGAAAAGGGGGACATCACAGAACAAATGCAGAAAAAAACTTGTAGATGAGATTATATTATTGTTTGGATTTTGAAATAAAACGTCAGATGTTTATGCATTGTGTCCCGGAATAATTACAGGAGCTTGGGGAAATTAAACATGTCACTGTTAAGTGCAGAATGGGTTGAAGCAGGAAGAATGTTTCCATTTATTTCTGTAAAACCCTTCAGACATGGGATTTTCCACTGCCAGACTCCAACTGCTGAGGATGCCAGTGTCATGCCTTAGAGGGGAACAGATCCTGGCATCACAAGGCTGTCACTGATTGAATGCTTTCCACTGTATCTGATTTTGCTCAATTGAACCATTCATGGCTCAAATCTGCCAACCTTCTAATGATATCATAAAAGATGCACCACCTCATAACTACTAAACTAGTACACCAAAGTGTAAATTGGCAATAGGTGCCAATACAAGGTGCTTTACATTTGCAATACCTTAGAACACAAACACCAAAACAATAACTACCAATAATCACGGAGAACAAGATAAAAACAATAAAAAGAATAAGTAAAACACAGCAGCAAACACGTAATATTAAGTAAAATCAAAACATTAAAAACACAATAGAACAAGATAAAAACAATAAACATGTCAGAACAAATGAATGAACCTCTGACTTTTGTAGCCCACTGTAGTTTGTGGTTCATACATTATGCTGCACTGTGTCTGATATAATACAGGCCATTCAATTGCCATTACCTGATCATTATGCACAACCGTTTGTGTTTTGGGTAGTACTTGTGTAGTGTAGTTCAGCAGGTATCAAGCGCTAGGTCATTAAAAAGCAAAATAATTTATTATTTGCACAATATATTTATTATTATTTATAGGTTTAATGCATTAAATTGACAAGAAGATTTCAGATCTGCATAATTAAAATAATCCAGAGGAAATGAGGACTGATAAAGTAATGGGATGATTTGAGTATTGCACTTGCAAATGTGCTTTCAGTGTGACACGTTTACATTACTAGGAACAAACTGTTGTCAAGCTTAGTGGTGACACATAACGCTGCATTGCCATAACTGATCAGAAAATGAGACAGTAAGCTGTTCATCAGCTATAGAAACAGGTAGGTTTAGTAATCTCCCGGAAGAGAGTATGCGATTCACCATATTTGATTTGCTGTAGGTGTAGATTGAATATGAAATGCATTTCATGTTATTTCATGTTTACAGAAGCCGTTATTGGAAACTAGAAATATACAAACAAATATTAGGTTTCATGTGTTTATTACAGGAGAATGATTTCAGGTCTGCAATAAAATGTTATTAGAAGACAAAAGACTGGATAAAGTACATTTGAGTAAAATTGCCTGAAACTATTAATAAAATAAATCATAACTATGTTGTGTTAGAATCTACCTAAAGACAGAAGTCAACCAGGAAGAGCCTATTCAAAGTATTTGTTAGTCATTTGAGAGGTTTCTGACTCCCCTCATGTGTTCTATAGTTGCCCACCCAGTAAAGTTTGAGATGTCCCAGCAGCCCTTTTGGGTGGGGATTCCTCTCAGTGACTGCCCACACAAGTGTTGGTCTTATACAACCCTTTAAACCACACCCATAAGGAATAAAAGTGCCAGGCATTAGTCAAAGGCATCACACAAGAAAGCACGACTCGTGTCCACCTAGAGTTAGACAGCAAGACACAATGGAAACCGGCCAGACCCGCTCTGAAGCTCCCGCCTACCTAGGATGGTCGATCTTCAACACCCTATGCTGTTGTCTGCCTCTGGGAATTGCTGCTATCATCTTCTCCTGTAAGGTAGGTAACTTTTCCCCATCTTCAAATCTTTTATTTTTACCTTCTGTTGGTGGTGCATACATCTTTATTGTATAATTAAAACGTATCCAATTAAGTTTTAGTAATTGCTCTTCTGTGACAAAATATTTATTTTGCCTATGTCCACGAAATATAACCAGCCAGATTAACTGTGCACATACATGCATAAATAGTCCTGTTCAAAAATCCTCCAAAAGGTTTGGATTTGAAAGCTAATAGATTTCCTTGCTTTGTTCATTGCAGACACAAAATGCTAATGCCCGTGGAGAATCGGGTATTGCTGAGGACTCATCCAAGACTGCCAAGAAGTTAAACCTCATCGGTCTTGTCTGTGGAGTAATATTGATCATCGTGGTCATCGTAATCAAAGTCACAACAGGGAGATAAATGCCAAACTATGAAGGTGCCACATTCTGCCAGGGGACACGTTGGAATATCAGAAGAACCTCTCTTGCGACAGACCTTCTCTCATCCCCACAGATGAACATTTATTAGAAGCATATGCGTATATGTGTGCACACCCTGTACACGTTTGTCTTTATACCTTTTGTAATCAGATTCTAGCGATACGTAGTGTTAGTGTTTAGTGTGCATGAGTTACCAGTGCCTTTTTGTTCCCATTTTAAAATCATGAAAAGCATTTTTGTTAACAACTCTAACACCATAGTTTATTTTGCTGTATTTGTTTGAATGGTTTTTTCCAAATGTATTGTTACAGCATATATTAAAACTGAATAACAAAAGTCTGTTCATATGTTTACCCATTCTGGTCTTCACGCGTCGTGGTTTCAGAGCTCTTCTCTCTTATAATCCCTTCAAGATGGGAGTACAGAGACGTTTCTCTGAGCTTCGTGTGAAGTTCTCTGACTTTCTGGTCTCGTAATAACAAACAGACGTGCAACAGGAAGCGTGGTTAGTAAACCTGAGGTTACTCTCAGATTTTCAATAGTTTCCCTAACAACTGTATACAAACAGCTTGCCTCTATCTAAACCATTGGAAACAAATAACAATAATACATATCTAATAAAATACAGATTTAATATAGATATATAATGTAAATATATATACCAATAGCTAAGATAACTAGTTGAATAGTTAAAGTTAGAAAATATTCTGTCCTTACATCTTCAGACAGCAATCCTCTACTGTTCAGAAGAAGGGAGGGAACATGAGAGTCTAACAGAGACCCCTTTATGGCCCCTGAATGCGTTTCCTGGTCTTCAAAACAAGCACACGAAGTAAATTCCTGTCCAGATGGGGGGATGGGATTTCTGGTGTGAAACAGCTCCCCCAGACATTCCTGCAGTGTCTATGGTTAGTTCAAATTAAAAACACATCTAAATGAATATCTGTTATCATCAGTTTTTTAAGTCTTGTTTTATCCACAATTCAATTACAGCATGTTCCCAAAGTGTTCATGACCCACACACTCTTTCAGTGCTTGACTTATACCTTGAAGAAAGTTCTCTGGAAGGCAGGATTGTTGTCAGAGCTCATGTCTCTAGTTTTGATGTGAGACAGACTGTGAAGTAGCAGCAGAGAGAAGCCTCCAACTGATTGGAGCCTCTGGCGACGAACAAAAAGGGTCTCCTCCGCCTCCTGTCAACAAAGGAGTCATCTATACTCACTAAAGACTTCCAGCTGTACGGAGACATTTGTGGTACATGCATTCCCTGATTCCTTAACAAACAAGCATGATTACATTGCATTTAGTAGTTTTATTTCACTGTGTGCCAGTGATGTATTAAAAAAAAATGAAATTTTAATTTGAGTTCTAAACTTTGTTTAGAGAGAGATTTTGTTACCTCTGTGTTCACAGTTCCTTTTAATTAAACATGGAACATTTTCCCATTCCTGCTGGGCACAAGACTTTCAGTCACCTTTGTTTGATTGTCCTCCTTGTGATGCCCCATAGATTTTTAAAAGGAGACATATTCACGGCTGCAGGCAGGAAGGCAGTCAAACACAAGCACGCTGCAGGACATAAGGATGGAAGTCTGGAATTTCCTGCCTAATTTTCCATTGGCTTCACGTGGAAACATGTTGTCTTGACCTCAGTATAGCTTCAGAATCCAGAATGTATGCCTCTGCTTCCAACACATGTATGCAGCTTACCCCTACCATACGATCACAGATTCTAGTTTGAACCTTTCACATCATAACAGTCTGGATGCTTGTTACAACTTTGCCATGGAGAACTTTGTGAAATGTTATACCACAGAACTATTTTAGCCAGAATCAAAAGCCTTTCATCTTGATATAAAAAGAACATCTATCAGGAGCAGATATACTTTAGTAATCCCTTAGGAAAGGATGTGGTCTCAGTTGCTCCTGTTAGAACAAGTTAGAACACCAAAATCTTTCTTTGGTATTTTGTCTTTATTTTAACTTGTTCTTACAGGGGCAAGTGATTCCACATAATTTCCCATAAGCTGGGTCTAAACCAGATACTGTATATTCATTTGCTCTCTGGTATCATCAGAACACACTTAAATCCAAGCAGGAAGGCGACAGGAACTGTTCTCTGTGACTGTTACACAACGCCTTTTTCAACAAACAAAAGGAAATCATAAAACCACAAGATGAAAAAATGTGGGAGAGTGGCCAAATCTAGAGCCTGTAATTTTAAAAGTCCCAAAAGAGCCAACTCAATTACACAAGAGGCTGTTTCAAATTTGAACAGAGGAGCACTGATAAACATACGTGGGGCACTCTCTGCACAACTATTCACGACTAGTAAGGGATTTCACTTTCAACACATAGATTCTGAAAGCTGAAAACTAGTGTCTGCATCTTGACTCCCACTTGACTACTAGATTACTGTATTACCCAAAGCTATTTTGTTGCAGCGAACACAGCAACACATCACACATTACTCTTTGTTTGTTGGGTTTTCTCTACAGTTGTGTAGCTGCATTGTTATATTCTGTAAGGATCATAAAATTAGACTTACCTGATAAAAGATAGAATTTCTGAAAGCATTGTTGACATAGTTGTTGTCCGGTAGACTAGCTGCTATCTGTAGTGCAATAGCTGGAGTCTGTTAAAGAAAACAACAACAATGCCACTCTTTTTGTTACAGTATGAGTAGTGAAGGGGCACTCACAGTAAAAATATAGCAAAGATTAAGTAAACAGATTGAATATGTCCAATACATACATTTAGACATTAAACAGCAATGAATGAATTACACAGTAAACACAACTTAATAATAATGGGCAACAAGGTTTAAAGTAAGAAGGGAATTTTGGCACCAACCAGCTTTTTATTATGTAATGTATTCATCAGGTACAGTCCATGCTGGTATACCAGAACCTCTCTGGGATTGAGGACTGATTGGTCCAAAGGGATCAGCTCTCCTTCACATTCCCATTGAGCATCAAGGATGTCTATAAAACTTTTGCCTCTGTCTGAAAAAAACCCCAGAACCCAGCTATTGCAATTATATTATATATTTCCAGTTTGCTATTTGATTGTGAAGCTTAATTCTGTAGCAATGAATGTATACTATTGCATTGTAACCCCTTAAAATCCAGTGGGACATTCTGTCTGCCTGGACCAAGAGGTAGTTGACGTCATTCCTAGAATAATGCTGCTAACCTGGCTAATTAAAAAAACATATTTCTCACATGGGTTCTGTAGGCAGATACCCAGAGTGAAAATAGATGACCCCCAGTACGTCCCACTGACCAGCAACCTCTCTTCTAAGAAGCCCCGCCCCAGAGGCCCAGTTCTTCAGCTGCAGCTCCAACACCTTCAGCATCTGGAACAGAGGCGATAGCTCCAGCAATTTGGTCCAGTCCTCTTCTGGAAAATGCAGCAGCATAGATGAATGAACTTAATGTTACAGACTACACATCACATGTCCTGTGTGTTTTATTGTATTACGACACAGTTACCTGGAATTGTGGGGACAGAGATATGTGTACGGTGAGATTCTTTGACTGCCTGGCTCTCTATTACAAAATCAAGATTGAAATTATTCCATTGTGCATAATCATTTGGGAATTCAAAAGGTAAGCCGCTATCATCACCATTGGTAAGTTCTATAATAACACCATTATAGTGTTTTTGTTTGAAGGAAGAACCAACTTAATTAGAGTTTTAAACTGTTTTATTACAAGTTATGTTTTATATATGATATTGTATGTGAGAAAATGTTGTCTCTGCCTTTGACCTGGTGTATCTAATGAATGGAACCTGAACCAAAGTTCTGGGGTTTGTCTGAAAACTGGCGGTTTTAAACAAACCTAAAAGTTGAATATGGGGTGCAGGTCACATTGATGTAGTTTGGCTGAATACACTAGAAGTTATTGGTACAGTTTTTTATGTATTCTTATTTTATTTATTGTTTTTAAAAAAAACAGCAGTGTGCACTTTAAGGGACCTTTGAATGAGCTTGACATTGTATTTACTTTGGACTAAGCCTAGCTATTTTCCCAATACCAAATTTTGTGCTAAGCTAAACGACTGCATGCATGTTTTAAGGATTATATTGGTTTCACACTAACCACTATGATGTGTGTTTTGTCTCACCTTGGGAGTGAATGCCAGATGATGCAATGTGTCTTTGTGAGTTGTGTGTTGCCGCTGAGCTGTCCTGCAGACCCGTGTCCTGGGAATTACCTAAATTGACAGGCTCCCTCAAGGACTGGGTGGAAAACCCTTTAAAGGGTAAAGGTTAAATATCTGAGAACTTTGTAGAACACTACATCCAACCAACTTCAACAGCTGTGAGGCATTCTTTGTACATTTAGTTCTCTCAAGATCCTCACATAATAATTTGTAGCAAGCCAGATTTGACAGACACATTATTTTTGTTTCTTGTCTCCCTGTACAACCTGCCCAGTTGCTTTCTGTACCTATGTTGTGCTGAAATTAACGCTGGACAGATTTACAATAATCACACAACTTTTAAGTGATGCCTTCCATGTTTCTACTCCTGCCTCTCCAATCTCAAGAGAGTTTAAACAGAATGCTCTATAAAGAAAGAGAACAACATCCTGGAGGCACAACAAATTTGATTTCTTACACCAGGATACATCAGCAAGGTTAATTTTGATCAACATTGTGGATGTTTTTTCTCTACAGCAGCTCTATAATGCTGCAAGCTAACATTTAACATCTGTACATTGTGTCTGGGCTTCTGGAAACACATGTCTTTCTAAACACATCTACAGCCATGGTATCATGAGCTTCAAAGAGCACATACCTTTCACCACAGGCACAGAGGCTGTCCAGACTCTAGAGGGTATATCCAGTCCATAAGCCTGCTTTGCTGACAAACCTGAAATATGCCAGATATCATCATTAAAAGACAAAACTTGTAATATTTCTTGGTTTTCTTAATCTCAACGCATCACATGAAATAAACACAAAAATGGACTGATCCTCAGGGCAATTGTTATATGTTTAGCCAGTGCCTGCAGAGCAGCAGAGCACTGCTGTGCTGATCTACTTGTGGTTCCTAGAGTTTCCAAATGTAGAATGCGAGGCAGATGACAGACCACCTTGAGCCTGGTTCTGCTGGAGGTATCTTCTGTTAAAGGGAATTAAACCTTTAACTCGTTAGCAGCTCTAAAGGGTTGACAGCATTGCGCTATGCTGGTGTTTGGCGTGCCGGAAATAATTAGACAAAGAGGAAAGAGCAGCGATACCCACAGAAGAAGAGGAAGCAGCGATACCCAAAGAAGAAGAAAAATAAGAAGCGATACCGCTTCGGCTAACAGACGCTAGTATGGACAAGGACGGACTTTTGGGTGGAATGTTTTACTTTAAGAAGTTGCCTGACGGCTTGCTTCAGTTACTACAGAAGCAATATGTCTCTGGTGTATCACAAAACACTCAGCTGAATCCACAGGCGAATAACAAAACCTGTGAGTGAAAAGTTAACTGTTTCCTCGGTTGTTTGAATAGCTAAAAACTCCCGACCACTTAGCATAGTAGAAGATGACGGCCTGAGGGAAGTCATTTGCGCGGCATCAGGAGATGTGTCTTACAATCTGTCCTGTCGCCACTGCACACTTTGTGTGAGGACCAGAGGGCTCAGCAGTCCAGCAAGTGAGGAACGTCGCTCTTACAGGTGACCACTGGACTAGACGTGAACAACGATAACTATTTGGGTTTCACAGCACATTTTATTGATAATGACTGAACTCTAAAATCATTTGCACTAACAGTGAGTAAAACTGAAGAGCGACACTGTGCTCAGGCATGTGCTGAACATTTTCTGAGTGTTGCAAACAAATGGATGGACATAGGAACCCCGCTTGGCACCGACAGCACTCGTAACATGACTGCAGCCACCAGACCAAACTAAACCTTTGTTATGATTTGGCACTGTACAAATAATGACGAATTGAATCGCCTGCCATAACACAGTATATTATTCTGTCCTTTAACCATAATATCAGAATGCCCAAATCCCAACACAGACAGACAAAGTACCAGGAAGTGTCGGTCTGGAGTAAAGCATTGTTGGTTAAAACACCTGACGTACAGCTACAAGATAATTATTCTTCAAGGAGCAGTTGTGCTTTCTAAATGTAATTTAAATATTTCCCTCCTAGCATGTGTTAGGGATTACTGTGTGATTTAGTACCAGAGATGTGCTGATTGCAGGTATTGGGCGAGATGCTGAGAGGTAATTTGTCTTCCAGGAGCTGCTTCACTCTCTCCAACAGGGGCAAAGCTTTTTGTTGGAGAAAACCCATGACCTTTGTGGTTTTTATGTGCCCACTGCACTGGACTAGACCATATTTCTTGTACCAAAAGTTCCCACATAGTATTGCCTAGCAAAATAAAAAGAGAAACATATATCACACAATGGGTCAAATACAAAAATAACCTAAATTAATATGCATGTAAATCTTATTAAGCACAATTTGTTTTGATTGGTGGGTGGATGCTGATATCATAATCATGCTTATGTATAACCTCACTTTCTGACCTGAGCAGTGTCTGCACGAAGCTGAGAAAGGTCTCTGACAAAGTGTAGTGCCGTCAGAGCAACCTCTAACTCCGTCTGTCTGGAGGAAGTATGCTCCCACAACTCTCTCAGTCTTAGTGCTCTGTCCTGCGGGACAAATAATACATAGGTTTGTTTAGGAAGGAGCATGAAGTTGTATTTGTGCATTCAGTGGACACCTCACAGAGCTAAATTACTAGACTTTCCAAACGTGCTTTTTGCATCGTGAACATATGGCTATGATGGAGAGCTAATTATGTCACTGTAGTGCCACTAATAGACCATGAAGTCATTTTTCTTACTATAACATGCAGGTTTGCTGCCCAGTCTCCTCCCTGTATTGTCCATTTTTCTTGGTCTTGTTGCAGCTGCTCTAGACACACATCCAGCTTATCAAGGCCTGACACAAGTTCTGAGTGCCAAACACACTGCTGATCCCACTCTTCCTTGTCACCTACACACAAAGACTGCCAAGTCAAATAGAAATACGGAACACTAAAGTTTTACTACAAGTAAGTAAGTAGAATAAAACAGTACAGTTTGAGATGCTGGCGATAAGTGTCTTTCTTTTGAAAAGCAATGAATACAGCACAGTTTAAATCATCAGTATAATTTCCTCTGTGCTCTTCATTTTGACAGCTTGCCAACCAATTTACCCTGTGTGAGGATGTGTAATACATGTGGAGGCAGAATCAGAGCCAGATGGGAGCACCGGGCTGCTCTCCTCTGGGCCTCAGTCTGCGCTGAATCCTGCAGTTCCATGGCAGCTTCCCTTAGCTGCCTCCCTGACCACTGGACCTGCAGCAGGGCATACACCAACACTTGGTACACAAAACAATAGACAGACAAATGGTTGCATACTGGCACACAAGAATCCCACAGGGAAATTGTTTTGCCTAGTTATGAAAAAAATAGTTTTGCCTAGTTACAGCTGCTTTCAATTCAGAAAAGATTAGAAGAACCACCACCATAATCAGCACCAATGGAATATAAATACAAAAAGAACAAATATAAGAAACTAATCAATACATTACTAAGTTAACCTTTGATGCTTCAGTAAAATATAATTAAGTAAATTAAGGGAAAAGACTAAAGAATAACAAGAGGGAGAGCTGCTGCAACAGGCGGCTGCTAGGCCCCCATCTGCATTTGTGCACAAAAAACCTAACCACAAACTTCAAAATGTAGAATTACATTTATCTCTGTTACATAAATTGTCTGCACGTCTACCTTCAGTACATCCATGAACCTCTTGGACATGTCCAAACCACCCAAACCTTGCCTCTCTATATTTGTCTCCAATTTGCTAAACAGCTGTCCCTCTGACGTACTCATTTCTAAATCTGTGCATCATTGTGTTCACTTCCAATGAACATTATTAACAGCAGGTTTCACTACCACTTTTTATGTTTTTCTTTTCACTCTCTGCCAATACTCAGTTTCTATCTTGGTACCCTATAATATGCTTTCTCTGGGGCCACAAAAAAACAGTGCATCTCCTTCTGACCTTCCCTAGACATCTCCATCAGCACTCTCAGAGTGGCAGCTGTACTTTCCCAGTCATCTGGTAACTCTTTCTTACCGTCCAGTGCCTCAACCCCTTGCTAAACTCTGCACAACATTCTTCTTACCTCAACTTCCACCATTTTGTTATTGCCTCTGTCTTCGCCCCTCTTTTTTTTTAATGTCAAACTTCATCCAACAGACCTCCATCCTATGCTGCCTAGAAACATTCTTCCCTGACACCACCCTACAGTCCATCTCTTTTAGGTTGCACCTTTTTTTCTCCATAATCTAACTTACTTTAAAACTCCTTGACTTCCTTGCACACGCAACGTATCTACCTTCCTTCTCTCCGTCATATCAGCCAGCTCTCTCATAGTCCCTACATTAAGAGTCCCTACTCCCACCCTCCGCCTTTATTTTTTTCTTACTCTCTTGCTGTTTTCAAGGGCCCTACCGCAAGTTTGATTTGGCAAAGATTTAATGCCTTTCCTGACAGGATCCTCCCCATTCACCCAGGCTTGGGACCAGCACTAGGAGTACACTGGCATGTACCATGAATGGGTTGGCCAGACCACGTAGGATATTTAGAAAACAGGAAACTCCCCTCTGCTGACCTGAGAGAATTTCACTTCCGTGACTCTAAAAAGAGACTGGAACAGAGCCGAGTCCAGATCAGAGAGAATATCTTCCTCTCCCTGCCTCTGCTGCTGCCAGTAAGTGTTTCGCACACACACTTCTCTCTGCAGATCCTCTACCTGGCATACAACAGCAGCAACAAAAACAAAAACAAAATCAGAGTAAATTCAGTCACTCTGACTTCAGCTAGATGTAAAATGTATTGAGTTTAAGTACTTTTTAATGTAAGGTAATTTTAAAGGTTTCTTAAGTAAAAGCATTATCAGATATATTTCTCTCAGTTGCATCCCCACCTGAACACTGTCTGTTTGATCCAACACAGTTAACCAGTAGGAAGCAGTGACTGGTACAATAGTTTTTCTGGATGCATCCAGCCTGGCTCCAACCACTGGGGCTAACACCCCTGTCACTGGGTCCACAGTCTGAGAGCCATAACGAATCGCAACTAGGCCTGTGAAGTGTAGCAGAATAGAAAAATGTTTTATTATGTACTTGTGGATTCAATAAACTGAATTAGGTTAACGTTAGCAATAGCTTATTTTTCATAGTACCTTTTCCATCAGGGTCCTGCATGGTCCCTGCCAATGGTATTGTGATTCCAGAGATGAGGTCACTCTGACATCCCAGCACAGGCACACTAAGCCCAGATCCTATGGGATCAGGATATTCCATCCCTAGCAGTGCTGGTAGGCACATATCTGAGCCTGGGAGAGTCATATCTCCTGGTTTGAACCACACAAGAGAAGCCTTTTGGTTACAGTGGAACAAATAATTCATTATAAGATGATCAAAAATGTCCATGCAAGTTTTTGTTATGTTCACGTTAGTGTGTTTTTTATCTGCTTTACCTATGTGAGATGATTTCAGTGTTACAGAATCTTGCTTACGAAAGAGACTAAAATTAAATCCAGATGTGACCTGCAGCCTTTGCACGCTTGTGCTTTGTTTATAATAAGAGTGAGTAGAGAATGTGAGAAAGTGTAAGCTGGATCTAACATGCCTGGATGAAGGATTAGCTCACAATAACATTTGAGAAGTTTGCATGCAATGGATATGTCCCGAGGGGAACAAGTGGGAGTGCAACCAAAAACTGCATTTTCTATTGAATCTACAACATGTCTAGCTTTCATTACAGCATGACTCAACAGAGAAACATTTTCTAATTTAATTCCACAGAGGGAGAAAATTTCCCTTTCAGTCCAACGCATTTCTATCTTGGTGCAGAATTAGGCCCTATCTCACCAGCTTCACTTTACACAAGTGAATTAGTGTACACTGTTTACTACGAACGCATATTGCTGCCAAGAAATAAACAAACAACTCTATCTCTTTATAATGTGATATTTTACATTATATTAAGATACTTTTTTTTTTATGCTATACTTTTACGTTATAACGTGATACTGTAGTGTTACGTTATTAAGATATTTGTACAGTCATTACAGAACGAGCACTGAGAAACGTACTGTTAGACACAGATGTGCATATATTTCATCATCCTGTCTTTATTTATGGGGTTAAATCATTAAAGAACTTGCAACAGGCCGATGAAAACAGCCGGTAAACAACACTGACACAGGGACTTCTTCATCTTACACACTTTCCACTGACTAAAGGTCAAACAACATCTAAATATTAAATATATAAGACATCATAAGAAGCTAAAATGTAATGAACCTGAAATTAGTCAAGGTGATGGAGCATAATACATCTGTCATCATTATCACAATGTTTTATAGCTGACATAATTGGATTATTGGTGCATCAGGAGCTTAAATATAAGCACAGGCACTTTGATGTATACTCTGGAGCTTGCTGTCTGTATACCACATAATTCACATTCATAGTGGGTCGAGGTTTAGAGCTCCAAACTCTGATGCTGGAAAGACCAAAGGTACAGCAGTTATGTGTTTCCCAAATCATAAAATAAAAAACAAAAAATGTAACTTAGCAAGTTATGTTCCAAGTTATGTGTGCAGGTCAGATGCTTAGTTTACATAGTTACTTCTGACAAATAAAGGTCATGTGAAAGGTCAAAGTCCTTAAGGTAGAAAATGGCATTATCCTTAGGCTTAGTATTCCTTTCTAAAGCACATTTTAAAGAAAAAAATATGAGTCACTTTAAGGCCTAAAACCCTTGTTCTCAGTAGCAGTGGTCATTAAAGGGTAACTCTGACATTCAGAATAAGTTAGTCAACAACATTCAGCCTCCAACCTCCACTGACTTTGGAGAAGGGAGGACTGACCGTAGTCGTCCACATTGAGATCCTGGCCTTATAGATAGTATTAACATTTTAACATATTTCTCTCTTGTTTAAACACTCTCAAAGTTTAAACCTTTATAGAAACACTGCTAGCAATCAAAAATTTATGGCAAGCTGAGCGCATTTTGTACTGTGCAGGAGATACGGCAAGGAAGAGATTGATTGACATTGGTTCTACAGCCAAAAAAGCATGCAAAATTACGCAAAAAAGAATCTGCAAAGCTATGAGGCCATGAAAGGTAAACCGTGTTATAGCAGGGGACTACTGTATACCTGATCTGGGAGTGGGCCCAAGGGGTCAAAACAGGGGAAAACTTGTGGACAGTTCAACTGTAGAAATTAAGAGGAAGATGCATGATGGCGACAGACATTACTGTTTGAGCACTTTGATTAAATAAGACTGAGACAAATACAATGTGTGTTACTTTATGGGACAGAGAAGCAGAAAGTAGGGAAAGGGAAAAATTACCAGATCAACCTAATTCGGACCAAAGCCAACACAGGGACACAACACAACATTCTAATGATATTCCACCACCATGCTTGCAGACTCTGCATCCACAGATCATCTCTCTTTTGGGAGAGGGGTCCAGACTTTAGTGCCACCATCAAAGAGGGGTCCAAACTCCACAACAGGTGACCAGCAAGGTTTCCCTTGACATCTTGCACAAAGACAGGAACGGTGGTCTGTAATTGGGAACCTGAAGAGGGGCCACGTCATCCACGGCCTCTCTCATACTTTTGTAGTGGTCTATAAGGAGTTCAGACCAACGATGCCTGAAATCCACCAACTGCTGGGTATGGAAATAAAAACCCCTGAACACTACAAGTTCCCTAACAAAGCAGAGACTGATGATTGCAAATCCAAACCACCTGACAACAACCATCCTGACATTGCAGACTTCAGAGAAACCTTTTGACTATTACAAGCTGCAAACAACTGAACCACAGCTGAGGGTCTTCACCACCTCACAAAAGGGTTTGCTTACGCTCACAGAGGCACAGCAAAGCCTGCTGATTTTGAGGGGGCCTCCACATGGAAAAACCACCTCTGCTCTGCCTTCCCAAATGCTCTGCTTCCAGAATTGTCAAAGAACACGAAAGCCTCATGTGTTTCGTAAACAGAACTAGGCCACCATACCAGACATGCACAAATACAACTCCAACAGCAAAAGCAAAATGAAGACCTGGAAAACGTCGGCCACATTGCTACAGCCCAGAAAAGAGTATGGGTACAATCAAGGCAATAGACAGTAGGCAAAGGCAGAAGAAGAAAAGGGAACGGAAGAAACTGATCCAGACATTTGTTTTAACTGCAGTAAGAGCAGACATTAGTACTGGGAGTGTTAGGGGAAGAAACAAAACAAGTCTGCAATGCACAGAGGCGTGGGTGGGGGGAATTCTGCTCTGAGCATGACTTCGGCATCTGAGGGAGGTACTGCAACACACACTTCCAGCAATGAAGAATGCTTGCAAACACACAGATGCATAGAATGCCTGCTGCTAACAAATACCGAAGCACAGATTAAACAGAATACAATTTGTGTAGCCACAGCATTTGTGGTTCATATCTATGACTTCATGTCTGAGGTCCAGCTGCAAAATAGAACATTAAGCTAAACAAAAATAAAACCAAAGTGAACCAGATAAAGGGTTAACTTTAGCTGTCGTCAGTTCTCCTAACAGAGCTGAAAGCCTGTGGCCACAGCTGGAACGAATCAAAACTCGGTAGTAAATTCCTCCACTACCCAAAATGCGTTGGGGGTGTAAGACTGGAGACTGGAGAACTGAACCCATGCTGGCATCCACATTAATATGCTTTTATTTGACGAAAACATTTCAGCTATTACCAATGTGCTGAACAGTAAGTAAAAATATAAATAAAGAAGCCAGTTTAGAGGTGGAGAACAATAGGTGCCTCCATTAAAATGAATGAAATATAATTAAAATATATGGCAGGCACCTAATAAATTCAAAGCCTTTGATTGTAAACTCTCTCTAGCTCTTTTCTCGTATTTAAGCCTCTGCACTTCCTCAGTTCCGTTGTCAGTTCATACTCAACTCTTCATGCCGCCAGTCACTACGCTC
>JAUMHF010000005.1:15008021-15018845 GCA_032359275.1 Microctenopoma steveboyesi
GTCGCTGCCCCTCCAGTGCCTCTTCCAAGGCGGGACTGCATCTCCTCTTCTCCGGGCCCTCTTCCAAGCGGGGTCCATGACGAGGTTGTCGTCTCCGCCTCCCCAGTCCCACTTCCAAGGCGGGGCCACGTCGAGGACGTCGCCGCCTCTCCAGTCCCTCTTCCAAGGCGGGGCCACGTCTTCTTCTCTTCGGGCCCTCTTCCAAGCGGGGTCTGCTGTGATGATGTCGTCGCTGCCTCTCCAGGCCATCTTCCAAGACGGGGCCACGTCTTCTTCTCTCCGGGCCCTCTTCCAAGCGGGGTCTGCTGTGATGACGTCGTCACCACCTCTCCAGTCCATCTTCCAAGTGGGGTCCTCGTCGAGGCTGTTGCCGGTTCCACCTCGCCGGTTCCTGCTCATCCGCCGGCCCTCGTCGAGGTCGTCGCCGGTCCCACCTCGCCGAGGTCGTCGCCGGTCCCACCTCGCCGAGGTCGTCGCCGATCCCACCTCGCCGGTTCCTGCTCATCCGCCGGCCCTTGTCGAGGTCCTCCCCGGTCTTACCTCGCCGGTTCCTGGTCATCCGCCTGCCCTCGTCGAGGTCGTCGCCGCCGTCTCTCCAGTTCCGGCTCAGCGGAAGGCCGAGGTCGTCGTCGCCACCGTCTCTCCAGTTCCAGCTCAGCGAAAGGCCGAGGTCGTCGCCGCCACCGCCTCGCCGGTTCCCGGTCTTCAGCCGTCCCTCTCCGAGGTCGTCGCCGGTCCCACCTCGCTGGTTCCTGCTCATCCGCCGGCCCTCGTCGAGGTCGTCGCCGGTCCAACCTCGCCGGTTCCTGCTCATCGTGGACCAGGGTCCACGCCCGCCTCCCTCGGGCCGCCCGCCCGACGCTCTGCAGGATCCACGCCCGCCTCCCTCGGGCCGCCCGCCCGATGCTTTGCAGGGTGCACGCCCGCCTCCCTCGGGCCGCCCGCCCGACGCTCTGCAGGGTCCACGCCCGCCTCCCTCGGGCCGCCCGCCCGACGCTCTGCAGGGTCCAAGCCCGCCTCCCTCGGGCCGCCCGCCCGACGCTCTGCAGGTTCCGCCCTGGATAGACTTTCTTGGTCTTTCTGGACTTTCTTCTCTTTGTCTCTCTGTGAGTGTTTACTCCCCCTGTCATTTGTTATATCCAGTATAGCCGTTTAGCCTCTTTCTAAGAGTGATTTTCAGTTACATCCTGTTTTTCATGTTAATTTATAATAAACATCCTTTGTTTGAACCCTCTCTTGTCTCTGGTCTGCGTTTGGGTCCTCCATTTCAAGCATGTTAATGACAGCTCTTGAGTACGGTAAACAAGTGTTTGTCATGATTGCTCATGACAAAGCTGAACCTGGCTTAACTGACTTTAACAAAGTTCTCCAGACTGCACCAACCAGGCATAAAAGGTCATGAGACCTGACAGATTGATGACAGTTCATTGTTTTACTAGGCAAACTAGCAGCCAGAAGGCCTAAAATCACTGGTCTTTCTCAATCCATCCAGCTTGCTTCCTCAACCGAATTATAGAAACTTTAAAATGCTTGATAGTTTGGTCTTTAGTACAAGCAGTTTAAAACATCACCAAAATAGAGAACATTTGCAGCATGAAAGGTAAGAGAAGGAGAGGAACACATCAGCACAGAGTAGGACACAAGAGACTACTAAAATGTATTTCTGGTCTCTCTGGCATTATCTCACCGAGTGTCCCCCCATCCTGTTGAACATTCACAGCCCAGTCCAGCAGGATCTCCAACCTGGTCTGCAGTTGCAGCTGGCAGTGCAGACTCCTTCCCCAGGCCTGTTGGAGCTCCTTGGAGGCAGCAAAAAGATGATCTTTATGGTCACTTCCTCTCTCAATGCCAGACTGATGAGGTGGTGGATGTTGTAAAGCTGGATCTGAACCCCACTCTTCAGTTAGTGGTTTGAGGAGCTCCAACACCTTGAACATCGCGGCCAGAACCTTAGTAAGAAATCAAGAGTTCTTCTGTCATTTTGTTCGTTGTGTAGCCAGACATCTAACAAGTTACAAATGAAAATATATAAAATAAAATACAAATAATAGTCTACATCCTGGCATAGTCTACAGGCAGTAAGGTTGACCCGGTACAGCACTGGGCCAGGTGAGAGGGGATAGGTGGGGAGGTAAGCATGTGCGGAACCAAATCCAAGCAGACTTAAAACATACTTATTTGCATTAGACACACAAGAGGAGGAGGCTGAAAGCCCAAGGCCTTAACATTAACATATTCTAATCATTTACCTCTGCTACCTAACCTTCAACTGGATAAAATGAGTTCTTGTCAAACATAACGTGTTAAGTTGTGAGGTTAAGATAATTAAGTGCACCATGCCATTACTTTTGCATCACGCGTCCTCTTTATACACTACCAGTCAAAGGTGTGGACACACACAGGCTTTTCCATCTTTTCCATGAAAAGCTGCATGTCTTCAGCTATGTGAACCTCATGTGATTGCAGCTACCTAAATTGATGTACCATACTTCCATTAGCAAACATAATGTGCTACATACTAACGTTTGGTGATTGTAGGCCTCTATAAGTTTATTAAAATATTTCTTTATAAGACTGTTACTGTATAAAGTAGTCATGTTTAATATTAACAATATCTAGACAGTGTTTTAGATTAGAATTTGATGTAAACTCTATAAAAGGTGTCCAAACCTTTTATATCTAGACAACTATCAAGTATCAGTGTCAAGTCAAGCACCTTGCTGTCTAGTAACGCTTGGTATCCTCCTGAATTAGGAACCAGTTGTGAAGCGCGAATGCTGGCCCCTCCTACTTTCACCATGCGCCCACTTAGAGGCTCCATGAAGGACTCGGCCAACAGGACTCCACCTACTGGCAGCACAGCTCCTACACAAATGAAGAGGACCAGGATAATTCACTGAATGTATGAGAATGCTGGCACAAGTTGTAGATTCATTATCAGGATATTATTATTTTTATGTTATATTTATTTAGTTACTCAGAATAACATTTTCCAGATCTGACCCTGTTCATCATCATGGCTCACCTGTTAATGCATCTAAACCAACCCCAACAGTGAGCACAACATTTCCCGTCCTGGGATCCAGCATGGGATAACCAATCTGTATAGGCTGTGGCAGGCGGGTGATGGGACAGACATTTACTCCTCCCAGAGGATAAAGTAGTCCAGTCTGGGGGTGGATGGTTACAGCCAGAATTGGCACTGGAACGCCTGTGTCTGGATCTGCCATAGGAGCTCCAAGCTGCAGTCTCTTTCCTTGTCTCAGGCCTCTGAGGAGAGTGCTGGGCATGGGCTGGTCTGATTGGGAGGAGGTTGGGTAAGGAATGAAAGGAAGCAAAGGACTGTCCCACTTTCTGTTGTCATCTGTGATAAAGAGTGACATAGAGATGTTAGCTATTTTTGTGACTTGCCAAGTGTGTGCTACGTACTACCACTACTATGTCTTTTATTGAGTCACCAAGGATGGACATGAAATTATCACATTCCTATCAGGTTTAGGTGATTAATTCTTTTCAAGGAATTATTACTTACTTACTGCATTTTTGTCAGATTGTAGCATGTTTAGCACACTTAGTAGATTAGCTGTAAAATACTAATACATTCTCCTTGGTACATCATTTCTATGCATTAACCAATAAATTGCTCAAAGAATGGGAAATTGATAAAATCAGGACAAAACATAAAATTTTCGTCATGACAGAGGAAAAAAATGTACATTGGTATGTAAAGTGCCAAGATCCATCCTTGTACTGTGTTACCCCTTTTCCATAGTACACATACACCCTTCATATTACCTGTGCACGAGTCAGTCGTCAACACTAAAGTAGAGCTCGCGGGATCGTAGGCCACGTTTCCAGCGATGGGCATAACCCTACCAGTGTGTGGGTGGAGGAAGAAATCAGGTGGCACTGCCAAGGTGTGGCCGCTGTTCAGCAGCATAAGACTATAAGTGTTTGTCCTTATGAGACCTGTCACTGAATCACAGTCGAGTGCCTTACAGGCACGCAGGGACCCATCAGGACCTGTAGTGATGCAGAGGAGACTGTGAGCACCTAACAAAATTATTTTATTAATTTTCCTTGACTGCATTTCACCATTCTATTCCAGAGGGCTTTCCTTCCAGAATGGAAGGGAAAAACAATGTCAGAGAACTAACAACAAGTACAGTTGCCATTGAAAAACCCTTTCTTGAGATAAGCATGATCTGGATGACTGAGAATAAGAGTGTTTGAATAAGAGTGAATAAGCCACACGTTGGCTGGGTAGTGTTTCACACTAGAAGTAAAATAACAGTATAATGTAGTGCAATTTAGAGGCAGCCAACAGATGAGAGAAGATTAAGATTGTATAACAATTGTTGTTGCAGTCCAGGTTTGTATCGATAGATGGTGCTGTGTCTCTAACATTCAAGGACAGAGTTTTTGAACTCTTTAACTGTGGTGTGCTGAACTCACCAAAGATGTGCTCCTTTGTCAGCACACGCCCAGTATCAGGACTCATCAGTCTGGCCCCTGTACCCTCACCCAGTAACCCCCAGGCCCCCTGGCGCTGGCACTCTACTGAAACCAGCTCTCCCATCTCGTCCACCAGGGATGTTAGTCTCTGGACCAAGCTGAAAATGGGAAACAACACATGAGAGGATTGAGGGAATTTGATCAGACTTGTTTGTGATGTTCTGCAAAAGATGAATGGAAGTTTTACTTTTGCTGGTGTAGTTCACAGAGTGTCTGGCCGTCGCTATAAATCCTGGACAGTAGTCTGCTGCACTCTCTGAGATGAGTTGTGAACTCACTGTGGGCCCTTTGTTGGGCCTGCTCCTCTTGCCTCAGAATCTGTAGCAAACCAGAAAAACATCAAGAAGTACTCTCCAGTATAATAATATAATATAATATAACGATTTTGAGCTCAGATGACGAGTAGGGTTGTTGATTAGCTCATTTACAGAACAGATTCCTCCTGAATTACATCTTTAATTTTCTGTTTTTTTCATCTTTGGATTTGGATTTTCATTAAATAAGGGGAAAGTAATGGACAATTTCTATTCTATGTACTACTTTCCAGTGGACCATTATAAGTGCTATAATATACATTTTAAAAGGAAAACCTGTATCTGACGATTGAGCAGAGTCCTTAGCTGTGAGGCCAGAGTTTTTCGTCGCACCACCTCTCTCTCCACCTCCCTCCTCATCTTCTCACAACCACCTCCAAACCTCTCCTCTGTGATCAGGCGTGGGTGGAGTAGCTGTAGCTTTCCAAGCACTCCCTGGTGTAGCTCTTTTACCTGGATACACACAGGGTACTTACATGAAAACAAAATGACCACACAAAAGTCATAGGATAGTTGTAATCGTATTAGCCAGCTCACCCCACAGCACAAACATGCATGTGTTGGGATCTGAGAAGAGTCATCTCCCCTTACATCTTTATCCCCCCCAGTTTCCCGAGGGCTGTAACTACAACCTCTGCTTCCTACAATGCAGCAAACAATTTGATGGAATAAACAGGAAAGGACCAGGACTGAAAGCCGTGCAACACCTAAACTCTAAACATGCTGTCCCTGTTCCATTTATTTGGATAAATAAATATTTATCTCAATACCTACATTCAAACAATGGCAACTAGGACGTACATCCCCAGGCTAAGATGACAAAAGTAGTACTCGGAAGCATTTAATAAAAAGATTAATGCAGGTCATTTGCAGCTAAACAGCTGACTTAGAGTCACAACCAAGCTCCCTGCCATTTACGCTCACCTAATGGTTGACAGCACACGTACATGAAAAAAAATGAGATGAAAAATAACTCATTACAACCTCAAAACTGGAAACTGTAGGAAGCAGTTCTGTTGTTGTGAGATCCTTCTGTACATTAGCGTTTGTATATTTAAGGCATGCAAACCTCAGTGGTGAGCTGCCCCAGCCGTGTGGTGACCGTCAGGCTCTGTTTGAGCAGGAGGTTGTAGAAGGTGTTGCTGCTGAACGCTTCCAGATCCACCTGATGTTCATAGTCCCAGAACTCCTCCAAGGTGTCTGCACAGACTGCTGTCAGCAGAGAGAAACACAAATAGGCAGAAAGGGAGAGTTCACCAAAAACCTCACCTGATAAGGGAAGCTTTACAGTGCAAATATAATGTGGTGCATAAACAACATAAAAGACCTTCAAGCAAGTCCATGTTTCTGAGAGTGTGGTGCAAGTACTCATTTAAATTGTTGCTTTGTCTTTGGTTAATGCCTGGACATTCAGTAGGCTTTAATACAAATGTTGTGTTCTAAGGAACATGCCCCCAGTTGTTTCTCCCACTTTTTTAGAGCATCTAATTACAATATGTCGTGTAAGATGTGATTTCCCAAAGCCTTGAGACAATTGGACTGCTGGTACCTTTAGGTGAAATGGGGAGTACATGACAAAGGCCTATTCAAAATGGAGTCATTTGGGTGGAAGAAGCGCCCAAGGGTCGGTGTCAGTGATACATAAGTATTGACATTGGTCCCAGAAGGGTGATTCTGGTTATCTGGACGTAGTGAGTGACTCCACTCTATCAGTGACTTCAGCAAATAATCCAGTCAACTTTCTGGGATTTCCTCACCTGGATTATTGAGCATACATCAAGACAATTGACATGGGTCTTTAAATACCAACCAAACCTCACTGTCTTTGTTTGTTTTAAGCATTAGTCGATGGTGCAGGTTAAGTTTGAATGTAAGTTATGTAACTAAACTAAACTGGCCTTTATGTGCAGTTACAGCTACTGCATAGCACCTGGTTCAATGGAGTCTTGTGTGGTTCTGACTTGCTGGTTCCGGTGAGTCTTCCTGAGTGAGACAATCCTCGAACCTTTTGACGAGTAGTCATCCATGTTGTAGGCCAACTGCACCAAGCGATACTGTGGTCTGATTGGTGCCTTTTCTGGCCATCCGTATTCACGAAACAGGATCTGAATGTGAGACAGAGGTGTTGATGTGAATGATACTTGAACGTGTCGTATTAGGCGTATCGTCTTCAGTGTTTGCTAATGTTGACTAACCAGCAGTGTAACACATAAACAGAGGATGACCACAGCTCCAAATAGCAGGCCTCCAGTCATCAACCAATCCGGTCGCAGTAACAGGCCGCGCCTCCTTCGGATTCCCACCCTGGTCACATGATGAGGGTTTGTGGGGAAGAAGGGGCCAGGCTCATAACACTGGGCCCCTGCAGGCATTACACGCACATACTGAGTAAGACAAAAACAGACAATGTTTTGATTGGTGGATGTACAACTAGCACTTATTTGTTAAATGCTCAAGACGCTTACATATATTTTTAAAGACCAAGAACAATAAACCTGAAATCTGCCAACTTAAAGTTGCAACGTTTGACCGCTATAAGAGCTGATTTAACTAACTTACTTATTTATGTCAAGAGCTGACAAATATATAAAAATGTTGTTGCACACTATATGTAAAAAACTAAAACACAGAAGACAGTTGCAACAAAAGAAACCTGCAGACACACAGCAGCCCGTAATTACACGTTTGACAGTTAGGCAACAGCAAAGCAAACAATCAGACGTTCTCAGATATGCAAAAAATGGCATCAATATAAGCACATGTTTCATAGAGGGAATACAATATCACCTGTTCAAAGCAGGTTTTAAAAATAGCTTTTATACTATTTTAATTTAAATTACCAAATGTTTGTGCTGATTGCTGCTCAAGGTAAAAACATAAACTCCAGGCTGATTAAAGAAAACTGAAAAGACACTGGGAGGTGTCCAAGAGAGAGTCAGCTGTTCTTTTAGCTTTCTGAATGCACCCCAGTCAAAGTCAATGTTTGTGTTGTAGAGGCTGTCACTAGAAGATAGAAGAAAAGGATTCAAGGTAAGTGGCAAGCGAATCACAGATGAATTTTAAAACGTTCATCTGGCATTTGACTTACAGATCGTACTGAGGGTAATGATGGGGACTAACAGTGAACAGTATACCATCACCCAGGTGGAGACATGTTGTTGGGTTCAAAATTCCAGCTGTACGTCTCACTTCTTCCTGCACATCATGCTGATTCCCCCTCGTGCTGCTGGAATTTGTTTCCTCATCACTGGTATTCTTAACTTTTATCTTTGACAGGAAGTCAGAATTTCCCTCTAGAAATCAACAGTGCAGCACATTCATCACTGCAGCAATCATTCACAGGTTTGCAGGTTACAATGACCATGAATACAACATGATTTGAGAAAACACTGCTTTGTTGTGACCAACCAGCTGAGTTTTGAGAGTCCTGCTGCACGGTGACAGAGAACAGTTGCTGAAGTTCCTTTGGCAGCTCACTAGGGAGACCGAGGAAGCCTGCCTCTGCGTTCAGACACCGAGGAGAGAGAGAGAGTGAGAGAATGGGATGAAAGGAGAGAAAGAGAGAGACACAGGGAAGAATCGTAAAAAAAAATCAAGTAAAGGACAGAAGACCCATTGTGTGTCTTTATGCACGTCTGAATGCGTCTGCACCTGTTGTCTGAACAATGTAGACAGGACGTGAAAAGTTGAGAGGGCTCTTGCACAGAATGGTCCCCTGGGACTCCCACTGCTTAAAGAGCCTTTCCTGCAAGCTGTCTGAGATGTCTAACACCTGCACACAATAACATTAGATGGTCACTGGAACACAAACTAGAGACAAACACCTGTCTTAGGCTTTTACTGTGCATGCAAAAATTTGTAATAAATCTTGTCTGCAGTTTCTGACAGGACTATTATTTGACTATAGTGTTTGCATGGATATGGGGTAACACTGGTAAAAACGTTTCTCAGATCCAGGGTTTTCATTTTATTGTTATATATAGTGCTTCATTTTCAGTGTCTTTAACTTTAATGTCCATTTAATGTCCACTAAAGTAAATCTGCAGCTGTATTTGTTTACCTGGCTGCCTTTGCTCCACAGCAGTTTTATTTCTCCGTTGGACTGGCATTGGAGTTTTAGCTCAGTAGCTTGTTTGTTTTTACACAGGCTTCCACATTCAGCTCTCCCAGGAGGCTCTCTGCACACACACAGACCCAGTTCTCCATCATAACCCTGGTAGTCCTGTGCAGACTGACACACCTGCAGGGAAAGACCAATACACCATACACATATCATTTGTTTTTCCTGCCTGTACTACCCTTTGTCTGGAAATATTATTATTAAATTGTAAATCGAAAAACTAGTATGATTTCTGAGTGTGTTTCTGGGTGAGGGTTCATTTGTACCAAAGACCACTAAACAGTCACAGGATGCAGTTTGTGGTTAAATATTAACTGGAACTAATACACCCACGTATTTGCTAATACACAAACTATTGTCAGGTTCATGGAGAAAAGGTCAATCCGGGTTGTACTCATTGGCCTTGTCTGTGATTGTGGAGAATGTTTTGTCAATGCAAACAGATGCATAACAGCTGTTTATGACTGAGCTCTCTTTCAAAACCCGCAAGCACCATTCAAACAGATCTTCAGAACGTGGGTTTCCTGTGAGCTGTTGTTTTGAGAAAGATATGTCACCTTTGATCCACTTTGACTGTTCCCATGTGTGTATGTGACGTGATTACACAAGGCCTAACCTGCTGTCTGCAGTGAAGTGACAACTGATGCCTGTCCAGACAATCTCCATGCTGCGTGCGCAGCTTTCCGTCTCTGCAGACATCATACAGTTTGTGTACACATGCATCTCCGTTGCTGGTGGGTTGATAGCCGATGGTGCAGCGGCACTGCCCGTCGCTGGCCTGCAGAAAAACAAACTCATTTATTAACTGCGTCTCTCTCTGTGTATCTGTCTTTCTGTCTGTGCATTTGCATCTTTACTTTGTCCCTCTTTGATAGCTTTATCTTCCATCTGTTTCCTTCCACCATTGATTGCTTCATGTTTTTCACACCCCCATTGATTCCTTCATTGATTTACTCGTATCTTTCATCCTTTGTTCATTCTTCCATTGATTCTTTCGCTTCTTTTTCCTTCCCTTCATTTCTTTCATTCATTTATAAACTCATTCAACGTTATTTTTTTTCAAAAAAATCACATTCTGTTTATTTTGAGCTGATGAGTGGAGAGCTCAACGCCTGTGAAAGATGCAACAGGCTCGGAAACAAGATCCTGCTGTGAGGGAACTTGATCTAAAGCTCTTTCAGCTTGGAGCTACAGATTGTTCAGTTTAACGTTTCTAAGAGACAGTGAGGAAACTACTATGTGCACAAGCTCCTCTTTGGAATTTTTAAATGAAGGATGAACAAAGGAAACATTAAGTCTCCTACGAGTCTAATAGGAGGTGATAGTGTTGATGTGAAAAAGCAGACTGGATCACACATTCTGAAGTTAACCCCGCCAACACACACAAACACTTGGTGACCTGAAAACCCTGCCCCTCTCTCAGGCAGATGCAGGTGTCCTGGCCAGACTGAGGTTGCTCTGCCTCGGGGCCACAGGGCAAGAATGCAGACAAGCCTGGTCGAGGACAGTAGTGGTGAGGAGGACACAAAAGACAGCTGTCAAGGGACACAGCATCAGCCGTTATCCCATAGGTTCCCTTAGGACAGGGGACTGGAGTCAACTCCTCTACTGGGCAGTAGAAACCTAATAGAAACACAGGTTTTATAATTAAACATGTTTCCATTGTAATATTTTGGTGTATTAAGACAACGCTTATTATTGAAATTAATACAGGTAAGGTATGGGACTGGTTAAAATCTGCAGTTCTTCTGATTAACTGCTCCTTCCAGAACTCTTTTTCCATTGCACTTGTGTACAGCGTAGATTTTTGTGTCTCCATGTTGGGCGACTGTGTGAGCGCTTGTATATGTGTACATGAGGGTGGGAGCGCATGCT
>JAUMHF010000005.1:15018945-15029099 GCA_032359275.1 Microctenopoma steveboyesi
CGTAGATTTTTGTGTCTCCATGTTGGGCGACTGTGTGAGCGCTTGTATATGTGTACATGAGGGTGGGAGCGCATGCTGGGGGACGCTGGATGTCTGGGGTCCGTGTCTCCTTCGTCTCTGCCTCGGGTCCTGTGGAGCAGGGCTTCCGTTCCCCACACACACTACTACACTAGTAGACATTTACATGGAGGAACCTTCTGAATACAAGCGCGCTCACACAGGTGCCAAGTGCTGTTCAAAAACATTTCAACAGTCATTATTTACTGTGATTAAGACAGATAATGGTCGTTGCTGTGTTTCTGCTGTTATGTGTTTGTTCTCCTTTTTTTTCCCAACAGGTATTGAAGCAGATTGTCTGAGTTTTGTCCATCTGTTGACTCTCCTCCCACCCACCTACCCCCCGTCCTCTCTCTTCTTTTTTCTCTTTGATCCCCAGGTCCTATCTGTGTCATAAATTAATTAATTAAAAATAATAATAATAACAAGCTATACATACATGATGTACTCATGTGTCATCTATGTTACTTACAGGCTGAAAAATAAAATAAAATAAACAATTGCTTAAAAGGTATACTGTGGGGTGCTAACTTGCCCAAAGGAAACACACCTGATGGAAGCAGGATGTGTATGCAGAAAGACGTAGAATAAGCAGATAATCATCTGTAAGGCAGCACTTTTGGTTCAAATAAAAGTTCATTATTTTTTTCCAACAGTTGCAAAAACAAAGTGTGCTGGCAGGACAGTCTACCTGGTTGGCAGGGAAGTCTCTCTTCATTATACTGACTAAAGCTGTTTCCACAAGCTGAAGGTAGAAGCACAGAAGCTGCCAGCCACCACAGACACCTCAAGCATCTGTATGTCCATAGCATAGTCGTGTACCTGCAGAAATAAAATGATGATGTCAGGAAAAAACAGCTCTATTCCATACTCAGCGAGAAAAGTGTCATTCTTCTCCTGCTGTCTGTTGTTCTGCACACATGACCTGATGACTGTGATGGTAGACAGAGCTGCAGGACATGGAAGGCTAGTTAGTCTGCATAGCATTCAGCAACTTGCTGAATGATTTATGAGGCTCGTGAGGTAAGGTGACAGTGACAGTGGAGGGTCTGCTGGTGGAAAGCAGCAGGGGAAACAGAGAGTAGGGCTACCTGGTGCTGCCAGATCACGTTACAACTTTTGTTCATATCAGTCCTGTTGCAAAACTGATTAATGATTTGGGTCCCGACATACACCAACACAGCTTTGCTTTACAGGAGTCTACTGTGCACCGCATACGTCAGAGCAAATGCTTTCAAAGGCATTCAAATTTAACTTCAGAGGTGATGCTGGGATATTAACTCATGCTTTGTGGCATAGTCAGAGTCCTGAAGAAGTAAAGCATCAGCATAAAATAGATTTAAGAGGAAAAATGCCTCAGATCGACTGAATGCCATTATCATTTATTTTTGTTAATGATCTTCTGTTTTATCTGCAAGAGAAAAAACAGATGCTTCACATGAGCGCAGAAAGCGAACGCGGTTGTTTTTATGAGGTGTAACCAGAGTTACTCACTCTACGCTACTCGGTACTAAATGCAGGCTGGACTTTGGATAACTGGAATAACCTACATATTTCATTGTGATAACCATGGACTATGATCCTCCAATCACGAATCATAACTTACCTAACTGAGCAGGATTCAACTTTCACCCACATATCTATGACGCTGGTGAAGAAATCTTCCACATCTCATTTTCAAACACATCAGAATAATGAGATCATGCATAAGAGATCACTGGAAACGTGAAGCAATGTCCTGAAGGCTTATATAATATTGAAAGCAAGGATTCTGCAGATTGTCCTCATATGAGCATGCACACATGACTAGTTATTCTGAAAATGTTCTGTAAAGGGGAAGAATACAGCACAATCAGCAGTGTTTACTCAGGCTGTTTGAGCTGCTCCATCCTTGCTAACAGAATAAACACTGATGTGTAAACTGTTGATTGTCAAGCATCCAGAAAAAGCAATCACAATTAAAGCTTAGCCTGCCCGTCCAAAACTTGATTCACTGAATTCTTAAACTTGCACAACATAAAGAAATGTCTAAAAAAAATCCTAAAATCCACAAACAAATAAGTCTATCTTTGATGTTTGTGTAATTCTGGTTCCCGGCAAAGTTGGCATATGACGTACAGAAAGTCCAGAAGCACAGTCGAATCGCTTATCTGACTGTGGACATACAAGTTTGAACTTAATGAACCTTTTGGTTCTCTTCCATAAACCCCTACTTTATATAATTTTAATGTGTTGATTCAGTTTAACAAAGCAGTTCGGTCTCTACAAAGATCCGCAAATGTCAGTATTCCTTTTTATTGCAGTATTTTTATTGTTTTATCGCATCTGTAAAAGTGATGCTTTCTTATAGACGTGTCATCATTTCCTTAAATCAATGCTGAAAGAATGTAATAAAGTTTTTATCAGTGGGCACCCACACAGAGTGTGTTAGTGTGTGTGCGTGTGTGTGTGTGTGTGCGTGTGCGTGTGCGTGCATAGTTCTGTGTTTATGTGCGCGTTGTGTTCTGTCGTCATTGTGACCCTCCACGTGTTGCCTGTTGACACGGCAGGGTTTGGGCAGCCACTCTGATAACAAGGACCTTTATAAGTCGGATGGGAGAAGAAGTCACTCTGCAGACCCCTGATCCTCAGGTAAAGGCCAGCTACTCGTTCACATATTGATCGTCTTGTCTCGTGTCTTGGATTCTTTCATTAAACAGGTAATTTATGCATAATCTGAATATAGATCAATTAGTTCGAATAAGTATACGAATAAGTAACTGAACACTAGTTACTTATTCGTTCTTAACGAATAAGTACTTAACGTATTTCTCTCATCTGCTCCCCGACAGAAAAATAAACATGCACTTAAAATTCATAATCTTCACCCTGTCATTCTTGACAACTTCAGGTATACATTAGTCCTCATGTGTTTGTTAATCATGATTATTTTAACGTGATTTTGAATGTATTTATTCATATTTGATTTCTTTCTCTGTAGCATTCCCACTCCACCATAACAGCAGAGAGGCAAGTGGGCCTAATTTAAATGCCAACCAAGTTCACGACAAGACAAAACTCGCAAAGGATGTGGAGTGAGTTACTTTATTTTTGCTTGGCAGACACTTTTATCCAAAGAGTTGATCATCAAATACTTAATACCAGCTAAATACCTGAAATACGTCTGCACCCACCGATTGAATGATTGAATTGCAACAACATTGTAATGGTGTGTTCACAGTAAACTCTACAAGAGCCACATAGAAAGCAGTGACCTTTACAGCCAAGAAGATGATTACAACAAGCACCCCATGGCAGAGGAGATGCAGCATAAGCTCAGCATGGAGTCAGAGCGTCTCCGCATCCGTCTGCGCCACGAGCTGGCTGAGCTGCAGGAAAGGCTGTCCCCATCTCCTGCCCAGCTCAGCTCCACTGTAGCCAGCATGAGGGAACGCTTGGCGCCCCTCACTCAGCAGCTCCAGAGCTCTCTGAGCAGCAATACCCAAGATCTGTGCGGCCAGCTGAGACTTTATCTGCAGGGCCTAGAAACCGCCGAGGCCCAGGCCGGGGCCAGTCCAGCTCTCTACCAAGAAGCCTTCCACTGGATGAGCCAAAGTCTGGATCACAGCAGCTCAAAGATGGCTGACATCATCAGCGACTTCCATACTAAAACCATTGCGGTGATGGAGCATCTGAAAGAGACAAGTGCTAGCGAGGAAGATGCAGCTAAGTCCGATTTCTTTCAGGAAATAGGGTCTCGATTGGGACAGGAAGTGAATTCACTGAGGGTGGAGGCACAGAACAGGATGGGATCTCTCAAAGCGGAGCTTGCAGCTCCTCTGGTAACTGTGCGCACTCTTCAGACTGAATTGACAGCCAGCATAGAACGGTTCTGTCAAAACACAGCCCTGCAGGGTCAAGTGTTTCAGGCCCGCATGGAGAGATTGTTTCAGGGGCTGGAGGAGGAGCTGCGGGACCAGAGAGCCTCCAGTCTGTCTCTTTCTTCTTCCTCTTTATCCGTACAGCCACCAGGCTCTTTGCAGGGAGACTTCTCAGATAAACTCTCTGCTCTGATCCAGGACATTATGCACTCAGTGCAGTGACAGAGACAAAAACAGATGCTCCATTTAAGGATTTATTTGACCAGTGTTCTGCACCAGCCGAGTAAACATGTAAATATTTAACAGTGTATATATGTTTTCCTGATGTACTTGTTTAATTCTGTATGTGAGTGTGTATGTAATTGTGTAAATAGCACACGTTCTGTGCCACTCTGCTTCTGGAGAGTAAACTTATTGATAACACACATTTGCTGCTGCTGTGCTTTTAATTATTGTAACATGAACCACAAAGTGCAACGCTGACTTGATTTCAATATTTATTTGTATAAATTCCACATTTATTGTCTCAAATGCTTTAGGCAACATGACTAAGATTCTAGATTCTGTAAAATTATGGAAGAAAATGTAGGTAGACTAACAGACAATATTATAAAATATAAAAATGACTCTGTTCTTAAAATGTTTGTGAGGTTAATTATGTCTTCTCATGACTTTATGCCTAGCTCGGGTTGAATTGTTTGTTCACTAAATGCACATGCAACATATAAAGGCAGAGCACCGTCAAGTATTCGCTAACCCTAACCCTTCCACAATCACCTGACAAGAGTGTTTGACTAATATGGGAAAGTACTATCATCAGTGTTTATGTTTTCCTAACACAGTGCAAGGTGACAGTTTGCTCAGCCACTGGTATGAGGTAAATCCTCCCATCAAATAAAATTTCTTTACAGCAAACCAGACACCCAGAACAAGCAGAGCAGCGCCAGCTGAGCCAAACGGTTCACAGCATTTCTTCCTGATGCCACATCATTACCTGATACACACAAAGTTTGATAGAGATAACTTTCTGGATTATGCAAACAATCTTTCCAATGTTTTATCAATGTGGTTAAAGTTTACTCACTGTTGGGAGCTTCATCTGGTGTAACTTTAACTGGGGGAAATAAGAAAAAGATCAAATGATGCATCGTGTGGGTGTTGTCTGAAAATCTAATGAACACAAATTGCATTTCATGAATGGGTCTCACCTTCTTGAGCTGTGTAAAGAGGTCCAACTGAAACAGTGGCAGAGTCACTGCTTTGTTCTCCAAAAGGCACCACAGACCTTTTTCTTCTAGTCGCGCAGGACTGAAAACAGAAATTATTCTACTATTTGGCCAAGAAATCTTCCCATCACCCAAGTCGTTTTGCTGCTGATTGATTTGCCAACTTACCTTCAGCACCTCTTGACATTTGGTGGGCTCACAAAGTCTCAGTATGCAGTGCAGATAGATGCTGGACTTTGCTTGGTCACGGTGCTCAACAAAGCGGAAGGCCTCAAAAGCAAACTGGGCAACTTTAGAAAGGCCATTGCTTATCACAGATGTCCTCGGATCCACTGTACAACTGGTTGTGATTGAAGGTAATTATGCCGTTTTAAAAAATAAGTAACACGGAGGTCATATTTTTCTCACATGAGTGGAGCTCTATTAATGATCACTGTTCCGTACCCAATGAAGAAGTCATGCTGCTCAGTGTTTGTCATGTTGTATGGCGTAGGAGTACCAAAGCAGTGATCCAGCAGTACATTGAAACTGAAAATAGGACCAGTGGACCAATGAGTTACTGTTTGCTCAAATTAACTATAAGTCTTAATTTTTTTTTAAATGGGCTTTGCTTACTTTCCTGTGAGGTTCACAGTCTTGACATCCACATAGACCTTTTTTCGCAGCTCAAGGCCTGTAGAGGGCACTACTAGCGGGTAGACATAGTCAGAGTCCTGAGGACGTAAAGCATTAGAATGAAATAAGTTAAAGAAATATGTCTGACTTGCATAATGAATGCCAACTTAAACGTACATTAAAAACGGCCATCTTCAGCGCGCTGATGAAGGTTCCATTATTATCTTTGCTTGCCACTGAAGCTGAGGAGCTAGAGAAAGAGAAAAACATCTAAACTCACAAATAATAACAACAAGTTGTTGAATGATTATGTGTTGCCTCCGTCTAAATGTCAGATTAAGCATCCCTAGTCGCTCACGTCACAATCTGTGTGTTGTTGAGCAGGTATTCCAGCGGGTAGCGGCAGGAGAAGTGATAGTAGACGTCTGTGGTGTAGCTGATCAACCCCTGGTCAGACTTGGGTGCATCAATGTACCCTGTGATGATAACTGACTGGATACTTGCAAAATCCCTGAAGGGTCCCGTGGGGTCAGGGGCCTCTTCCACAATCTGAACAACACAAAATCATTACCTGGGTTTATATTCCTCTCTATGCTAAATATTTCTACAGGGAAAGAGGTTGTCCATCTTAAGCATTCATCCTACTGCGGTTAAATGTACAATGTACTGTATTTTCCTTTATACTCCGTAAATGAACATTATTCAGTATCTAGTGACAGACACATTCTGACCCGCAGAGACTGACGACAGGGGTTATCCTGGCTGTCGTTTACAGGAAGCTGGAAACGAATAATAGGAGGGTCCACGCTGGTGATGACAGAGCCCTGGCACTGTGTATTGTTGTGGTTCCCATTCAGAGCGAGGTCTGTGGCATTGAAGCCGGCCCACTGAGCCGTGCAGAGGTTGATGTCCAGGGTGATCACGTGACTGCTGCAGTCAACTGACAGGTCTGAGTTGTCTATGAAAGAGGAAAAATTGAAAGGAGATGTAAAATAGCATTATTGTCAGCACCTACTTTCCCCCACTACATTGCAGAGTTACAATGTCACCACAAACGCCTTCTGCTTTTTTACTAGCATTAACCTTTACAAAAACCCACCTGGGGTCCTCTGATAATTAGATGAGCAGTTATAGGTCCCCACGGCAGGCTGCAGGAGCACAACCAGCAGATGGAGACAGAGATACAGACTCATCGTATCTGGAGGAGTCGACGTGATCAGTCCTGGAAAGAAATAATCTCCACAAGAAAAGAGTAAAAAAACTAAATACCTGAAAGAAAAATGAGACAGATTACACTCACAAAAAGCAGCGATTAGTGAGGGGAGAAAAAACAACTGTAGTGAAAAATGATATGTGATAATGATTTTCAGCATGAAATTAAGGTGCAAGTAAAAGATATTGATGATATTTTAATTAATAATCCATAAAAAAAGAATCCATAAAATGTATACAAATTGTGAATTTTGAAATATTTCCAGAGATTTCTGTGACAGTCAGAGAAGGGTCTTACCTCGCTGGTACAGCCTCCTGCTTTGTCACAGAAGGCGTTCTTCATGACTTTTATAGTGTTGGACACCTAAGACACCTAAGACCCACACAGAAATACACACACACTTTCTTCACACATACTGTGACTTCTAACTGCTCCTGACACGGTTCACTATCATCACCTGGCAGATTAATGTATCAGTGGCTTTTGGCAAAGATGCCTTAGATCATGGTTTTTTAATGATCTATTGAGTAGTTTTACATTTACAAATCTAGAAAGTTAGCTGTTCAGCGACCAATAACTTAACAACAAGGTGTTACCAACTATATGTAAGGTTTTAGAAATAAAATTAATATTTTGGTTCTGAACAACCAAGTATGTGAAAATCACAGGGTTTAGGAAAGAAAGGGACTGAGGTGTGTTTGTATTGTATGTACCATAAGTGCTTTTCACCATTATCACAAATAATCTGCTTCTTAATTATGACGTTGTGGTGTTAGTAAATCAATTAGAATGACTGTACTAATAACTTGTTTTAGCAAATATACTGCATCGCATTATAAAAAGCATATGATTATTATTCAGAAACAGAAATATACAAAAATGCCAAAATGCCTGTTTTCTAAGATACAAAAAAGATTGCGTGTCTTAAACAGTGGAGTCCTGTCTTGAGAAAAAATAATGTTGAGTGCTTGCAAGGTGATCATGGCACAAGCTTTGAGGTACAGCCAGGAGCAGCCTTTGTTAATATAATCTTTGCATTTCAGACCTCACCTCTGTTCTCTATGCAAAGCTCTTCGTGTAGCCAAAAGCCACAACTGTTACTGTTTACCTGAGAAGCCCCCGTTGTCCCTCAGAAATGTAGAGGCGTCGGTGTTTTTGCCAAAATGCTCATGGTGAGAGAAGAGAGTTACACTATCCACAGTTAAGACACTCTTTGACAGCCGCGTTAATCCCTTCATGCAGCCGAGGATGTCCCCTGTTTTGAAACAATGTGAATTTTGTCCTCAGGGCTAAACAGTATCTCCAGACGCGGTGTTCAGCTGTGTATCGGTTAACACTATAACCCATACTTCATACAGTATCAGCAGGTATTTTATGGCATGTAAACATTTACAGATTTAGGATTAAATGTTTCTTGGGTGAAAATGTGGCTCCCGCCTCCAATGAGCAAAATATATTATTTAAATCTTCTGTCATCTAAGAGTGACAACAATATGTGATACACAATCCCATTGAAAAAAAAAACAAGACCCAAGAAAGAGGATACACTGGGAGCCCTGAGACTGACAGTGAGTGTGTAGAGTAAATTACATCATTGGTCAAAGATACTTCAAATTGTGCAAAAAGCTTTTTCTGAAAACTGTAAAAATGTTTAAATATTTGTAACAGACCAAAGCTGCAGAGGGTTTTTTGTGTCTATAATATAATACAATAAATTATGTATATCGTTTACTTTTATTAGATGAATTAAATAAGTTAGATATTTCTGATTTTGACATAACTCTGTCATATTTTTAACCGATGTGAAAGAGAGAGAAAGAAGAGAGAAATAATCATCATTATCAATCAATATCAACATTTTTTTTTATCAAAAGTGTCAGGAGCACACAAACACACACCCATCCGGTTCAATGTTTTGTCCAAGGATATTCAATATTCTGGTGTACGTGTACATTACACAAAACACAAATCCACGTAGGTATTAAAAACAACAACAGCAAAAAATGTATTTGTTGAAAGTGTATGGTTTACCTGTGGTAGCATTTCCTAACATGGGGTCAGATGTGGAATATATCTCTTTGGTGAAGCTGTTAAGTTGAAACAAGATGCTACACTGATTTCTTTTCTGATTTACACAAAGTTCCCAACAAATTCCCACCACGACGGTTGCGAAGAAACGTCCAACAGAAACAGGCTCGCGGTGGCAGCCTTTTCCCTCAAGTGCTAAAAAGTCAAGAAACAAAAAAATCAACAAGCAAGAAGAGACAAACACAGAACAGGTTGGTGGGACCAGAAAATGCACACTGGAAACAGCTCAGAAGACAGAGATACCTGTAGAAACATACAGAGAGAGAGGGAGACAGGCAGAAGGTTAGACAGGTCAGAGTATTATTATTTCTAATGTTTTCATACAAAATAAAGTTGAATCTACATGTTAAATGTAACCACAGAATTCAGATGTCAGGAACTGAACTAGTAACATAAAAGCATAAAGTAATGTGAAGTAGAAGTAATCGGTAACCAGTAAAGGACGTTACATTAAAGGACTTAAATCTGTAAATAATCACAAACTAAATATTTTTAGTCACTTTCCACTCACTCGAAAATAACTGATAATAAATTTGTTCTCAAGCAAATTCATTTCTACTCTGCCTTCTTCTTTCAGGAGTAGTTTGGTGTCATCTGCTGGCCAGAATCAGACAGAGCTCATGCTTTGTTCTCTGGGAACGGAGGGGTCAGTTATTTACTTTTTTCGCAACGAAGCTTCAATAGATTTTCATTTTAATAAGCAAAATATGGACAAATAATCTGGATTAATCAAAGCCATAGATTTAGGGTTTTGTTTCTTTACCTTCCCCTGCCTAACGTGTTTTCTCAGACGTCTTAGTTAGTAAAAGAAGCTTTAAATACCTCTTTTATATCCAGATATAGATCTGGGACCATGGAAAATAAAATATTGTGGGTGTAAGTTTCCACGGTGGTCTGGCACCTGGTAGCTCAATGGGTTAAGCGTCAGACTGGGATGCAGAAGGTTGTGGGTTCGAACCCCGTCTGACATGGAGCATGATGGTGGATCCTCCCATGATTTCCTGGATCATGGACTACTTCACTGACCGCCCCCAGTACGTCCGCCTGCAGAACTGTGTGTCTGACACTGTGGTCTGCAGCACTGGAGCTCCACAG
>JAUMHF010000005.1:15029199-15048213 GCA_032359275.1 Microctenopoma steveboyesi
GGCTGTATTCATGGCAAACAATTTCCCTCTGGGATTAATAAAGTGTTTTGAATCTTGAATCTTGAATCTTGAATTGACTCCTGATCCATCTCCTACCAGGTGTGTCCCTGAGCAAGACACCCAGCGCTAGCTCCCTGTAAGTCGCTTTGGATAAAAGCGTCTGCCAAGCAAAGTAAAGAACAGCTAGAACTACTGAGGGTGTGCAGAAAGATGAGAAGTATCAGAAGAAGCAAGGAGAACCAAAAATATTGTTGTGACTCAGGAAGTGGATGTAACAAGTGTTAATTTAACCACGTGCCTGCCGAAGAAATTGACAAAGGCGCACACAACTTTTCCACATGTCCATGTTTGTTTCCACTGCAGATAAACAGACTAATGATGTAAGAAGAGGCTCTGCAGGTCAGCGTTTAGCGTCACATCAAATGAACTTTCGAGGCTTTGAAAGAACACAACAAGGAAAGGGCACTCCAGGACACACATGACAAACACCCGAAGGCTCAGACAGCAGGGCTCCCACATCACAGACACTCCAGATAGAAACAGAAAATCACTCTGTGGCGGTCTGTCTCTTTGTTTTGTAACAATTCCTCTAACAAGTCCTTATCCAATATTTGACCCATCATTCAATCCATGTGTGTACGGGCTAAAAACAAACAAACCCACTGTTGATTGATTTCAAAGGCCATATTACAGGATTTCTATCATTCAGGTTCCTTTCCTGACTACAGGATTTGTAGTGATTCAGTGGCCTCTTTACTTCCTGCCTCTTTCTTTCTGAGCAAATCTGGGTCACGGAATACCAACAGCAGTGGAGTCGCAGTGACAGTCTTTTCAAAGACAACAGCAAGGACTAAAAATACTGTTATTGTTATTTCTTTTTATTACTCCAGCGCTGTTCGACCTGTCAGCCTCACAGCCGCTCAGGGAGAGAAAGCCATGGTTCATTTTTGGAATAAGGACGTCTTAAAAACATCATCCAATTAATTCTGGGTTTGACAGAGTGAACTCTTCTATTTTGCTGCATAAACTGCTTCAGACTTTAACAATCATATCCTTGAAACCCTGGAAACCAAATCCAACCAAGGAACAGGAAGTATGATTCTGAAAAAACTGCTTTCCGACTTCTCCACTGCATGTTTTCCTGTTCCACTGGCAATTTCTCTTCCTCTTTGTCTCCCACTCTGTCCCTCTGTCCCTCTCTTGGTGTTTCCACAGCTTGGTGTGAGTCAGTTTCCTTTTGAACATTTCAGTGATTTATTTTGGAGTTTTTTTTAGCCACATCACGTCACACATGTGGCCAGTAAACGTATTTGTGTCACATCAGACGAAACCAGCATGAAAAAATGTTTTTTTTTTACTTTTTTAGTAAGTTTTAAATAAGTTTTTTAAGTCAGCCTGGTTCCTGTTTTCTCTTTTTAGTTTCTCCTCGTGTGTGTGTGTGTGTGCGTGCGTGTGTGCGCGCGCGCGCGCGCAGTGGAGTGAGAGTCAGACATTCTTTATTTTAACACAAGGAGCATGATACATAACGCATGCACAGGGAGCTCTAGTCATCCCAGTATAATCACATTACTCTGATGCGAACAGGGATTTTGTATACTGACTGTTTCAGAGCTCGGTTGTTCTACGGGAGGAAAGAATCACTGGAAAACAACACTACGTGTTTTTTTTTCCAAAGCCAAACTCTTGGACTATCTCACAGTTTTTCCCCGAACCAGACGCCTTACGCACGCCTTCGCTGCTCGACCCACTTCTGACTGGACAGTCTGCTGTGCTGTGTGTGTTTATCGCAGGGGTCTGACAATCTCCAGATGCGCTCCTAACAAACTTGTTCACACTTGTCCGTACTGCGGATCGTTCAGCACGCTCGAGGGAACATGTAGAGATGGATTTTATGAAGCTGTTTGGCACCGTTGTCGCCGTTTTGTTCCACAATCCTGGATCTGCGTCTAAAATAAACGGTAATACTTTCCTTCAAAACTCTGCTGATCTCGTGTAACCACGAGTATTTCATTGCCCAAGTAAGACTTGTTTTCCTTACCAGAATCATTTATACAGCCACACAGGCTGTGCATGTCAAGCGGGGTTTGATTTTTCCATGAGTAGTTCAAGGGCGCGATGAGTGCGCAGACGTGACTTGTGACAGGTAGGCTGGGGTCTCCTCCCTTTGGAGGTATCCTCTCCACACAGGCAGATACGTTAAGCCCTCTGTTTGTGTGCGTGGTGTTTTGTTTGCATTGCCTTAGTGGTGGTTGTGGGTTTTTCATATTATAATAGATTGGTCATCTTCTATTGTTTGGAAATGTTTCTCAAATCATATAAATAAAATACATTTCTCATTTTTTCACTTAAGGTCATTTCCACAGTGGCATAGTTGAACTAGCATTTTGCTGCATTTTGGCTGCACTCAAACTCAGCACAGCAGCAGATTAACAGGACTAGTTAAACTAGGAGGCTTTCACATGAATTGTTTCACTGTTGTTAATGTTCAAACCACTAAATCAACCGTGCAGAAAACAGTAATGATCGCAACAATTATGCAACAAACCCAAATCTATAAATCAATACGTTTACAGATATCTGTAAGAAATAGAGATTCATCTTTATTTGATTACATGGGTTTGCATATTATGTGCAAATGATATAAGACAGTTTACAATTTTAAATAGTTGAGGGATGCAATTAGTGTCTTCAGGCCATCAATATTTACTTATTGTAAAAGCCATACTTAACGTACTTCAGTCAATAATTAACACACTCTTTTTTTTCAATTCTATCAAGTTTTCTTGAGTTGCAGGAAAATGTGGGAAGACTTTGGCAAAGAAATCCTAAAAGTCTCCTGCCAGTTTGTCTGTGATACTGTAGGTTGTTTATAATCTCCCTGCCATGTGGCTGCTGTAGAAAGTCTTCGGGAAAAAAAATCCCTGCCATTACCATCTTGTTATCTCCCCGATGGTGTCCAGGCCACACAATCTGTCGGAGTGGGACACAGCGACCATGCTACAAGGTGTCCTACTTCCACGAGAGCAGACGGAGGCTGACCTTCGAGGATGCCAGGAAGGCCTGCAGGTCAGACGGAGGTGAGCTGCTCAGCATTGAAACAGAAAGCGAGCAGCGGCTGATAGAGAAGTTCATACAACGGCTGCAGCCTGGAGATGGAGACTTTTGGATTGGGCTCCATGGCAGCTCACAGGGCCACAGGACGGGAGCCACAAGCCCAGGTTGCACTTTGCAGTACTATTGGTTGGACGGAAGCAAGGCCGAATTCAGGTCTTCCTCTCCTTTTCACATCATATTTCACCATTTATCAGTACATCATTGCAAATATTAAAATTGATCTCAGGTGATGCAAAAGAGGTGTCTTTGGAAACGGGCTGGAGTCAGTTGTGACTTGGGTGCAATGAAAAAATGTCAAATTAAAGGAATGTCTGTGAAAGAGAAATTCAAATACAAACATGTGCATCTTATTTGCTGTAGGAACTGGTACTGGGATGAGCCATCCTGCGGTGGTGAAACGTGTGTGGTTCTGTACCACCAGCCCTCTGCACCATCTGACAAAGGTCGTTTCCTGTTCCAGTGGAGTGACGACAAATGTAGCTCCAAGAACAACTTTGTCTGCAAATATCGAGAAGGTTAGCCAGCAGAACGCCCACAGTGCACCTGGATGTGCAGTGCTGGGAATTATTGACATTTGGCCCTCTCTGTTTTATTCTGTTCTTGAATCTGCAGAACAATAATGTTACTTAAGTGAGACGTCTTGTGAGGTTCTCCCACTGTTTTTTTTTGTTAGCCGAGTGAGTCTGCACTAATTACATCATTTAAAACAAATCTGGCTGGAGAGATTAATTTATTCACATATGTTCCCTCACATGTCTTTGACAGAAAAAGTATCGGTGTTGACTGAGGGAGAGAACAGAGTACACGCAGGTACAACATGCATTTGACTACCTCACACATACTGTGCATGTATGTTGCTGTTGTTGTTGTTTCAGTGAGACATAGATAGCAAGTGACTGCAGATGTGCTTATATTTGGATCAAGTAAAGTGAGACTCGACTAAAGTATGTCTATTTATATCACTTTTAATATGTACTTTATGTTCTTGTCTACGCCCTTTGTGAAAACGCAGACCTCTAGTGGTCAGAATGTATTATGGCTTGGGTTTGGCTCTTGTTTACTTGCTCATAAATCTGGTACAGAGCAATATATGCATATATTTAGTCATTAAAGTTCCATTAAGAAAAGAAAACTCTTGTTTCACAAAAGTTTAATCAAAAAATAATATATATATATATATATATATAGAGAGAGAGAGAGAGAGAGAGAGAGAGAGAGAGAGAGAGATTTAATACAATACAAAATGCCAAATTGTCTAAGTTTGTTTAAACATAGCTCCACATCACATAATGAAAAATCAGCTGATGGTGTTTTATTTTCTGTCAGCTCCAGCTTCATCTTTGAGTCCAGACTCATTCTCAACCACAGAAAGAATAAAAATTAGACTCCCTGAGTCATCAGGTAAGAGGAGAAAGAAACATCATGTGTTGTTTTTTTGTTTCATTCAGAAAAACCAACTTTCCATGTGAAAACAGAAGGATGATGTACCTAAATCAATTCATGGATAAAGGTCAAGGTGTTGTGCAAAGTGTTTTCCTTTGCAGTATCTTTTTCAGACAACGGCCTGTATGTCTCCTACATCCTTTACGCAACTATTCCTGCTCTGCTGTTGCTGATGTTTGCAGCTGCTGGATTCTTCTGCTACAAACAGCATGCTAAGCGGTAACAGCTGAATATTATGAATCATACAAATTTGAAGAAACAGTTGAATTGGTTTTCTGGTTTGATATTATACTTTGCTGCTCTATATCTTTTATATTCAGGAGGAAGACAGAAACAGACATCTATCCCAACATGTCAAAACCGGGGATGTCAACAACAGCTTCAGTTGTACAAGGACCTTACGCCTTCAGTGACGTTACCAAGCTGCCTCACACTGCTCCAGACACCAGAATGTCAGCAGACATCATGGCAAAGTTCTCACGTGCTCCTCCCCAGAAATCTCCGTGCGATGATTATGAGAATGTGCCAAGCACGGACAGGCAGAGCGGCTTTGTGACCAACGACATATATGAGGCCTGCAGACCTCAAAGCCTGCGCCGCCACAGTCGGAGTGGTTGGGTGGAGAATGAGATCTATGGTTAACAGTGTTGGTGTCAGTCTGGAGTCTGTGTGCGTCGGTCAAAGGCACACACACACAATCAGTAATCTGAAATCTTCAGGCTGTCTGCATATTTCCTAAAGGAAGCTGCCTGGGTTCCTACACCTAGATAAACAAACACAAAGAACACAGTTATGTTGAAACTATAAGAAAATATGTTTTTATTTCATTTGACTTGAAACCAGGCATTTCCCTTCTGTCATCAGCACATAAGCATTGATGAATCACCTCAGTTTAGCGGGGCAGCAGTGCTGCTCTGTGTGTTGTCGTGGATTACACATTTAACCTTGAGGAAAAAGTACAGGTTTTGTGGACTTTGAAACAATCCAAAATTAGTCCAAAACTGCCCACATATTCAGAGACTCAAAAACATCCCTTTGGCTCTCTACTGTTGTGGAGCCGTCCTATTTGTGGACTATTATGAACTTTTCTCTGAAGAGCTGCGTGTGAGGCTTCCTGTTTGGACTGTGAAGTCAGGGAACAGGACAGGACACACGGAAACACTGATGACAGAATTGTGCTGACCCCAGTAAACCTCTCCCAGCTCCACCTGACAGTGTCAGAAATGAAACCCTCCTAATCTGACTTCACGGACTGTTAAAGAGCTGTTTTGAGTGTGTCTTGTATTTATTAATGTCATATGTAAAAACATACGCTTGTCTTCTGTGTAAAATGGTCATGGTTGTGCATTACTGAAGAGAATTACCTGTTTTATTACTGAGTAGGATGTTGGGTCTGTCTCTTGGAAAGATGTAGCAAGCCCAGTAAGGAGAGGCTGAGTGTGTTCTTGGAGAATGTGAGACAGGAAATGCCAAAAGCACATCTGGAACTCTTACATTCAGGAAGTCTATGCGTGACAGTGGAGGCTTTTGGAGCACTCCTCGGCCTGTCCGCTTAGCAATCCCCGACTCCCTGTTAGACTGTACGTGCTTGAGAGAACAACCGCTGGGTGTGAGCGTGTGGGATGTGTCTCAAACAGGACGACTGGGTGAAAATAAAGTTTGGTTACGAGATATCATGGTGGCATTGCTGCCACGGTTAAGATGAAATGTCTTTGTATTTGTGACAGTGTCTGTGAACCATCAGCTGTATGAAAATGTAAAATCCTGTTATCTCTACAGTATAGAGGCCACCATTAGGAAAAGGAATCAATGGGTGACACTGCACCCTCCTACGTGCAGAGATAATAGAAAAGCTGTGGCCGGTTAAGCATTGTGAGACGTAACTGGTGAGGATATGGTGAGGTTGAGGTTACGGCAAACATAAATGGGGTTATATATATATATATATATATATATATATATATATATATATATATACATATATAGAACAGTTTTCACTTCCTCCAAACTGTGCTTCTACGCTATGAAATCTAACGCCAACCATGCTTCAGTTTTCTATTTTTACCAACAGATGGTGCTGTTGTGTAGCCGACCAAAGAGCCTTTGTGGCTAATAAAATGTCTGGTTTTATGTGACGTCCTGCAAAAGGGAATACATGATGAAATAGGTTTTAATTTGGGGTTTTTTAATGGTCAATGCATGGTACATGATCAGTAGTCGCGATGCAGAACATGTATTTTTCTGTGTTTAATGCAAGCATGCTGGTTTGTTCGGATCTCCTGTTTTTTATTATTGATTCTTGAGGAGCACATTACCATGAGCCGGTGAAAGGGAGCCGTTTGATGCAGATTGAGGGAGACTTTAACACTTGTCTGTGCGTTTTTCACTCGTCAAAAACGACGAAAGACGATTCAACACCTGCGAGGCAAAAAAAAAAAAAAACTTCAAAGTTACCTATGCGTGCAATCAACGAGGGCAGACAAGCAAACAGATTTCAGAATAGCAATTTTACCGGTTGACGTAAGAGGTGGGTCTGGTTGTCCTGGCAACCAATTGGCACTGAAGTGTGGAGCGGCTCCGTGGCCCCGCCCCCGGTACAAATACCCCCATGGCTTTGACGTCAATACACGTCAACCGGAGAACATGATGCCTCTCGGCGAGTCAACTCGTGTGCGCTCTCGCTGATAGAGGCACCTCGAGCTGAAATATTAGAGCTCCATTGTACTGGAGAACGCGGTGTGACAGCCCGCGGGCTCGGCAAATGGCCCGCCTCGCAGCGCCGCGCTGACGGAAAGTGTCGCCACACCACACTGGCGTGCACTGTGGCACGGCGACGCTGAAATCAACTTCGTGTGTTTTTCATGGACGCTCCTCGAGCGGCGGCGGCGGCGGCGGCAGCAGCGGCGGCGGGCGGCTCGTTTTCCTTTCGTCCTTCGCTGTAAGCTGCACGAGGAAGCCCGTGTGAGCCCCCCGCGTGTCCCTCGGCTCGTCTAGCTACCTCCTACTCTTCCTCAAACAGTCCCACTCACAACAGCATGGTCATGGCTGACAGTGTCCAGAAACCGCTGCTCCGGGGTCCGGTCCGAGTGGGCTTCTACGACATCGAGCGCACTTTAGGAAAGGGCAATTTCGCTGTCGTGAAGCTGGCGCGACACCGCATAACCAAGACCGAGGTGAGTGTGTGCCGTCGAGGTAGTTAGCCTCAAAGCTAACTTCTGCTACTAAGTTACATAACTTTCAAGCACTAGTTGACACCCCAGATATTCACAGCGGATACCGAAACGCCGTCCACGCCGCGCACTAACAGAAACTTAGATCGGGTCGCCGCCGGCCAAGCTCGGCTGCTCCGGTACGAGCAGCAGCTGGTGCGCTTGAATCCTGCAGGTACGAGAGCAATGACTGCCTGCACATTCACCCCCCCCCCCCCCTTCAACTAACATCACTGCCAGTAAGAGGTCTGACCACCAGTGCTGCTGGGAAACATGCACAGTAAACATGCACGCTTTCTCTCGCCTCACCAGCAACATACACCTGCACCCGTGTTGGTACTGACCCAGACAGTGCCACAGTGTGCCAGTGTCTGGCCGGTGTCAACATCCCCGCTGCTGTATCTGGGCCATGCATCACGGGTCGGTGGTCGCCTTATATAATGATGTGATTTAGTAGTTTCTTGTGCCAGCAGTGCCCAGAGCTTTGTGAGGAGCTATGAGGTATGATAGCCAGGGCTCTGTAATTGGAAAGCAAAAGTGTTCTGCGTGCATCCTTTTATGCAAGCTCCAGGCCCTTTATGAGCAGTACCACTGACTTTCTATTGTAATGACAGAGGAACAGGGATTTACTGTACAGACTGCCTAGTCTGTGTGTGCAGAAGCTGTACAGTTAGAGAAATAGAGGTGGAGGAAATAGGTCAGAGAACTTGCGAAAAAACATGCACATTTTGGCCTTTGATCTCTAGATCCTCCAACTGTTTGTCTTTCAACGGTAGCACTCGCACCACGCAGAAAAACGAATAGTTCTATCATTCAGTCGAGACCCTAGGTAGGTTTAATGAACAGCGTGGCAAGAAATGGTTCTGACTGTTGTTGTCTTGTCATGTTAATCTGGTTATTGATGGCTGTGCTGCAGTGTTAGTCTAGACAGGTAATCTGCAACCGTGTAACACTAACAACTACGTAAATGTAGGTTTGCATTTCAGCCAACACCAGGTGATTTCACTGAGTGGCTGTACTCCTCCCTCAGCTGGTGTGGTATTTGGGTTGAATGAAAACATGCATGTCTTTGGTGATTTTTAGGCCACCGGTCTGGTAGAGGTCACTCAGTGCTGCTTGGTACAGAGATCCAGTGCAGCTGCTTGGCTTGGCCCCGCCAGGCCTGTGGCCAAAGCCAGGCGGTTTGAGTGTCTGTTAGAGCGGCTAAGGTCAGCTGGAGTGGCAGGCTATCAACTTTATGTGATGCCATCTGCCTTTAGGAAATGCCAGGGCAAAGGGAGATGTTGTGCGGGTGCATGTGTGTTAAGAAAACCAGAGTTTAATGACACATGAATGTTCATATACCTCTGTAGATAGACCTGTGTGTATTACACAGTCATTGCCTACAAACCTGTTCTTATATAATCCTGTCTGTCATCATTTGTGACAATGGCATTGTTCTGCATTTCTGCTCTCATCGAGCCAAATCCACCTTTAACTCATTGACCTTAAATGACCTGTGCCAGCACCAATGACATTGTTGTCAGTGTAATCATTTAGCTTAGATCCCTTTTCATGCGAGGTATCTCGTAATCTGTCTCTATTGATCCAGTTATTTTAAATGTGATGCCCTAGAGGTCTCAACATGTAGCTGGAGTGCCATTTAAAAGGTCTGGATTTTTTTCATAGTATTTAATGCCAAATTGCATGTCTGCCTCAAATGTGGTAGGGAGGTAAAATGAACGGTGCTAAATGTCTAAAAACACCTATTACTGCAAATCTGTGAGTGCTAACTACAAGTGTGCTGGAGAAGATCAAAAATGGTTGTCAGTGGAGTGGAGGTGTCAGACTTATCTTATTTACGTAAACTACATAAGCTCATGTTCAGACTGAAGACGGGAGGTCCAAAGATACACATAGCACATTTCCCAAAAGCCCAAGTTGACTCTGTTTGACCAACAGTCCAAAATCATTGGAGAAACCAGTCAATATTTACATCAATGAAGCTCAGACGCCTTTTTGATTTTGTTTGATAAAATGACATAAATGATTTGTGTATTATCAAAATCAGCTTATGAATTAAAAGACTATTTGTTTCAGATCCAGTTGCCTCACTAGTACCCACATATGTGTGTGTGTGTGTGTGTTAAACAGAGTCCTGTTTTCTTCGTCTAGCAGTTGTGTGTTCGCTGAGAGTCGAGCTGGGATCTTGTCTTGTTTACTTCTCCAGTTTGGCTCATGGATTTTAGGACCACTTCAGATTACGCTGATGAAATGTTGTTTATGAGACATTTCTGATAATAAAAATATGATGGTTCATCATGGCTCAACGTTAAAGACTGTTTATGAAGCTGAATTTACTTATTTAAAAAGAATCCTGTTCTTATAGCATATTTGCTGCTCCGAGATGTAGTGTTTGTGTTACCGTGGTGTTTTTTATTGCCCGCCATGTGTGATGAGCCCTTATAGAGAGATGTTACCATGAGTTTAGACAAGCTAACTTATTAGAGGTGTATTATTAATGCTTGGTGTTCGTGCAGGTGGCCATAAAGATCATCGACAAGACCCAACTGGATGCTGTCAACCTGGAGAAGATCTACAGGGAAGTTCAGATCATGAAGATGCTCGACCACCCACACATCATCAAACTCTACCAGGTGAGTTGGATTTCTGGATATTCTGGAATTCAAATGGTAATTCTTGCACACTATGATTCCTCAGATTCAATTGCTTTCTAAAGATAAGTAAGTTAATCGGGTTTTTGCGTTCCTTTTTTTAGACTTTGCATGTTGTTAGTTTCCTGGCAAACTGTGAATCATTGTGTTTTTCTTAGATGCCTAGATCAAATATTTATTTGATTTATCACATCACAATTTTTCTCTGCCTGTCAATGTCACCGGCAGTGATGTTGGAACAACGTTCACACTGTACTGTATGTATTTACTTTGATTACAATACTTCACCCATCTTGACATACAAATGTAATTCTATCAAATAGGTCCTTGGTGTTATTTTTTCAACATTTAGATCTTAGATTAGTGTAATAGTGGTTGGATGCTTTCATTAGAATTAGTGAGACCTGCTCACCAGTGGCAAAACTGACAAACATAACCCTCTATGAGCAGGAATTATAATGTAATTGTAATTTCACATCTGGAGTTGTATCTGTGTCTATTCTCCCCTTTTTTTAGCAGCCGGGGGGGCTGCGGCACTTGACCAATGCAGGCCAAACAACTGCTGTAGTATAATGGTTTAGGACATGAGGACATAGTTAATGACTGACTGACACTCTCTATGTGCTCAGCGTAATGTGAGCTTATTTAGAAAATGTCTCATTTCGGCCAAAATAAAACAGTTGTTATTAAAAAACATGAATAAGTTCCGTGTGCACCTCCTGACTTAGTATATACCCCACGTGAAAATGATGTGCAATTATCTTGAAGATATCGTGTCCATGCTACCTTTTTAAAAGTACTGTGAATGTCTAATGTACTTTGAACTCTTTTGTAACTGGACAACAATTAGCACAATCATTACAGGCGTGTAGTGCTCCTTGGTGTGTCTTTGACAAGCAGTGGCAGACCTGCAACAAGAACGGGTCAAATTTGATATGATATTTTAGTTCAAAGTGTCTTTTTCACACATGATGAGAATTGAGAACTAAGTCAGTTTGAGGACAATATCAATCACTTATTATTTTATGAAATTAAAAAGTAACCTGTAACTGTGCCTCAGATCAGTTTGATGGGTTGTAACTCTGTATTTTCCTGACTTATTCATCTGGAAAAAGTTCTGGTGGCTTTTGCGTTTGTGCTATTAAAGAAACTACACTGTGTCACTTTCAGTGGTATGATGGGTGTTAAAAGAGGCTTTTTTTTAGAAAGTAAAGTAAGGTAAATCCTAGAAATGTTAAAGTAAGTTTTCTTTTCAACATTTTATTTTCTAAAATGATTTTCTTCTGGTGGGTATGCTAGCTTGGCAAAGGGAAACTCGTTTCACCTTGTTATCATGTTGTCCACTGTCTGGGACAAAATACCCTAGCCACGAGTTCACCAACAATTGTGGTGATGCAGTTGTGTTACATAAGACTGTGGGTCGTTTAGGTAAAGTAAATAAGTGTTGATCATCATTACACAACCACGTGGCTCTGCTCCAGCTCTCTGCTGTGTATCATTATTTCCAGTGACCACCTCACTTCATTTAGCGATTTACTTTCCAGTTTGGCCATGTGTCCCGGAGGGAAGTCTTAGCTAATGAAGACACACAGACAACCCGACTGAGGACCTCACACTCCGTCATGCAGTGTGACCTCTTCTCTGTTGACTCCAGTCTTCATTTCTTTCTCCATCTCGCCAATCTCTCTCCCTCTCTCTTTAAATTACATCGAGTGTGTTTATCTACAAGCAGAAATATTTCTAAACAGAGATGGAACCGGATGAATTTCATTAAATTATGAATCATGTTCCTGGAATACACTAATAAACGGAAGACATTGGATGGCTCATGATACTGCTTTGATATTGTCTAAACTACAGTTAACGTTCACTCTGTAACCCTTACAACGAATGCGCTTAATGTTATAAACGATTGATTTACTGTTTTGTATTGAAACTATATCTTTCATACAGCTTGTGATTCACTGTGGAGATTATAGAGTAGCTGAAGTTCTTCTTGATATTTACACAGGGTCAGTCAGCAGTGGTTGTTTCGTTGGTGTTCAGACCTACAAATTATGTCATCGCAGAAGACCAGAATCAGCCTGTTATTTTAATAGGGCTTGCATTACAAACTATGAATATTAGCCACTTGTTTTGCAGTTCATAACACGAAAGGGTACCAGCATGTAGCGGTGCGTGTGCAATACAAACATTCCACTTTGTTTGTTCTGTACAGAAGCATGTGGTTTTGTATTGGCCTTGCAAATAGACCTGGCTCTCAGATGTCTGTATTTTTTTATTTGTTTTTTTTGGTAGGGAATAAAATACTGTATGTCCTCCACAGTATCAAAAGTTTGGAGTTGTGTATGAGGTCATAGTTATTATCTTGTTCACTTATTCATTAACATGACGGTTCCTGAGTTAGTTTAGGAAGTTTGAAAAATCACCCAGCATTGGAAATAAAAAAAAAACATGAAAAAATAAAGAAATTAGACGTAATTTGTCGTTTTATTGTTAATTAATCTGACACAGGCCGACGACCTGATTTGAATAGTGTAAGCAAGGTTGGATTCGTGGTAGACAACCTGTGAAACCAATCAACGTGTTTTGTTCAGATTCCACCACAACAACAATTACCAGAGAGAGAACAGATATTTTAGGACTGATCCTGTTCTTTCAAACACAAGCGACGCCTAATAATGGCTTCTTTCCACCCAGGTGTGTGACATTGCCAAGGCCCTGTTGTTGTACATGCTGGTTTACTGGCACACCTAAAGGAAGCTGAGCCATCTTTAATACTGTTAGTTACACCTGTGCTTTTCCTGCTGCAACAAGTTAAAACGTCTTTGAGAAAGGTCTGTTTCCCAGTTTAGATGTTACTGTACATTGCCTTACAATAGAACTGAACAGCACGAACGCTGTACCTGAGCTCAAGTCATCAATTAGTCGTGTTCCACCACCACAGTACAAAGAGGACAAAATGTATTTGTTACACAACCAAGGCCATCAAAGGAGAAAATTACTGGCTTTCATTTCCAAAATCCATGAATCGGTCAGTGTAACAGATGGAAAATTGATCATAAACAATGAGTGTGGGATTTCTAGTGTGAATGTCTGGCTCTCTGCGTCTGATTCATCCTCCCCTTTCCATCTGATTCCACCCTCCGCATTTAGTTCTATTCATCTCCCAAGTGTTTCTGCTTCTAAATCGGTTCTCCTCCTCCTCCTACACAACACATCGCTGCGCGAGGGCCGAAAGATTTGAAGTACCATTCAGATATACTCGGCAGCACCAACCGTCCACCTCCGTTCTCTTGCATTGTAGCCATATTTAGACCTTGTGCCATTCATGCATTTTGTTTTGCTCATGAGTATGTGGGTGCCAGACAATGCAGTTTAATCACAAAGAGAGCCTTGTGGATAGTTATTCTAGATGTTATTTATTTTACCTGATTCTAGTTCCAGTTCCGTTTTGATTTTCTTGTAGATACTGCTGTTGAAAAGGTGTCTTCTGTGTGAACTCATATGAACTCTCCCACTTTTCTCTCCACCCTGTTCCTTTGTCCTCTCCCTTTCTCAGGTAATGGAAACGAAGAACATGCTTTACTTAGTCACAGAGTATGCCAAGAATGGGGAGATCTTTGGTGAGTGATCCTTTCATGTGCAAGATCAGTCAGTGTGACTTCAGTGTGTTGAAAACATTGTCCCACCCAGTTCATTTACATCTTCTCCATGTCTGTTGCACCAAAAATTCTTCCCGGTTGTGTCAAACAAGGAAGTGTCAAAGTCTCCGTGAGTTTACAGTGTTCTTAGAGTCATCCCAACCTCAGTCTCAAAGGTCACATGATTGATGCAAATGAGAACAATATCCTGACGTGGCACCAGTCATGTGCTGGTAGTAATTGCAGTGGAAAAAAACGTAGATTTATAACTGAATCAGTTGCCACGGACTGGTTTACTGTCTTGACTTTTGCTTATCTAAGATATCAGGGTTATATTACTTTCTGCGTCCTGGCAAACAGCGGTTTCGTTTGACTGGCAATAAATGACAAAATGTTAATGCATATGCTGCTTTTATTAGCTATGGTGTTACAAACTTGGCAATAAAAATGACCACCCTTTAAGCCATAGTTTCACAGCACATTTGTTGTTTAATCAGGCAGGTAGTGCTAGTTGTTTGCTTTTATTTGCAATACAAACAGAGAACTGAAGTGACACATGTGATAAGAAAGATCAGGAAATTGTAGGACAATACTGTCCACAAATGAAGATTTTAGAACCAAATAAAAGTATGTCTTTACTCAAACCATTCTGCCATAAAGACCTGACTGACAGATCTTTACGGAGATGTCCGTCTTTCCATCAGGTTCTCCTCTGTGTGCAGAGGACTCATTCAGGGTTATTGGCCACTTTACTGAGCAAGGTCCTTCTCTTACCAGGAAGAGTCTTGGTGGTTTCCTAACTTCTCCTATTTCACAAATGTTGAGGTAACCTGTAGGTTACCTGCCCGTTTCATCGCTCTATCGTCACAATTGTTTTGTTGCAGAGTACCGTGGACTTGAGTACCTATGGCACGATTTGTGTCCGACATGCAGTGCATATTGAGAGCTCAAATGCACAATCTGTTCCTTTTTAAGCTATGTCCAGTCGAATCTGTCTTTCAGTGCAGCTGCGATCAGACGGACCTGTGCACAATTTGAAATGCCACAAAAAAAGGCTCTGTATATTTTTTTACAATTTCATTGTGACTTGTATTAACTTGTTTAAACTATATTTATAGCGTGCAAAATATTATTTATTTATATTTATTTATTTATAATATTTTTCTGAACCAAACTGTAAACTAGCACTAATCAGCTGATCAAAATTATATCTTTAAAATCTCCAAACATTAAAAAAATAAATTATTATTTTTTGAGATGATAGAAATTCTACAAATAACATGCGTCCTTTTAGAGGTCCAACAAAATGTGAGTCTAATTCTAAAAGTCTAATTAAATGTGAACAAATGCCAAATAAACTTTTCAATGGACCAAGTGAACCAAGGACAATGTATGTTCTACACCCGCTACATCTACATGTTGAATTTTCTTTACAGTGAAACAATAGAAATATTCTTTTTCCTAAAAAGACAGTTGCGCTAGAAGAGATAAACCAGTAAGAATATAGCAAGAATAGTACATGAAGATAAGAAATTATCTTACTATGCCATATGTGCTCTATCTTTACCAAACACACACACACACACACACACACACACACACACAAAACGCATACACTCAATTTGTACAGTGTGTACACACTGCAATCCTCCATCACGTACCCTGGAAATTAACATCAAGAAAGAGCCAGTTATTGCACTGTGTCAGTGCAATAACTTGCTGAGTTGAAATATTGTAAGATTATACTTTTGGAAAAAAAACAAGAAATTCCTAGGACTAAATCTAACACTCAAATATGTCAAGAATTTTCCCATGCTCGAAAATCACTAGTGCAGACTTGTCAGATGTGGACAACCTGTAAGTGGATCATGATCCGCATAGATTATTGGCCTCAACTATTAGACAGTCTGAGAATGTTTGCACTTTAACCCACTTCCAGACACAGTTGAGAGGATTAGTCCAGTAAACGCAATAGTCCTGCCTGTGTGTGCGTGTGCGTGTGCGTGCGTGTGCGTGTGCGTGTGTGTGTGTGTGTGTGTGTGCGTGCGTGTGTGTGTGTGTGCGTGTGCGAGAGAGAGATTCTGAGGCCAGTGTTCCACTTGTGATGTTGACTCAGCAGCAGCAGCTCTTGCTCCTGTGACCTAGAGAGAGCTGTGAAGCAGACACCAGAAATAATGACTTGGAAAAGACTGTGGTAAAAATGTAAAGGAAATACAAGCACGGAGATAAAAGAGACTCTGAATCAGTGAACGGAGTATGTTTTTGATTCAGCTTATTGTGGTTAAGACGCTAACTGGACAATCACATTTACTCAAACGTAGATAGACGCAGTCTAATTAATTAGCAAGGCCACTAATATAAAATACAAAACTGTGTCGCTGACGATTTTAATTTACATCACACAGAAATGTTTTATTCATTAAACACATTTGTCACATGATTATCAGATCATTAAATGAACTGAAATTGTATAACTGGTTGGTGACCGCAGTTCCACTGATCATTGTAAGACACGTAACAGTTCATGCATTGTTCATGCAACTGTTAGTCTGTTTTCTCACTTTATCAAAAAAAATGTATTAAATCCCTATTACCTGTCTGAACCAAGACTTTTCCTGACAGAAGAGGCAGAAAAAACAAACCAATCTTTTACTGTTTAGTTTTTGAACTGGCTTTTTCCATGACAAAGGAACTAGAAATATGTCACACGACTGTTCAGTGGCGGGAAACGATGGCACTCTATAACGTAACGTGCATGGCATCAATCTTCTCATCTTAGTGTTCATGAGAGTTCCCCCAACGTGGTCAGGTGCTTTTCTTGCTGCAAGCCAACTGTGCTGCAATAGAAATCCGTTGGCCTTTAAATGCCAAGTTGTGACTGACCAGGTTCATTTACCATAATCTATAGATTTTCAAAGAGACTAGCTAAGGGAATTATGAAACATTGTGTCCTGATTCTTTAGACCACTCTGACCCGATTACGCAATGTAATACAGTTATGCAAGACATTTATGTCATCAGCTGTGGCAACGTCTAGCGGACACCGTCTGCAGTACTACACTAGTATTACAGTATTTAGTCTCTCAAAATCATCATCTCTGATTTCTAAACGCTCTCTGGAGATGGGTTAGGTCATTCATTCATGATGCACTCGGACAAAAGGATATATAAGCTGCTATGCCAGATCTCAAGCTTCTTCATTCGCTATCACCCTCCCGTGATGAACATCCGTGTTGCGGATGCATCAGTGAATCAGTGAGACACTGGAGGAGGCACCGGTTCTCTCTTCAGACTAAAAAGTAAAGGGTGGTATGGAGAAACAGGCGACGCAGCCTGTGTGATGGGGTGTGCATATGTGTGCGTCTGGAGCCGTAAAGACAAAGAAGTGGAGCTGGGTTGGCACAAGGAGGCGGAGAGTGATGGGTTCGTTCTTGCGAGAGGGGTGGGTGGTACACAGGAATGGGCACCGCCGAGGCATCCATGCCAGCTTGTTTATGTGGCTTTGTGTCTGTCAGTCTGCCTCAATGGATCAAACCTGGAAATTGGGTCAACCACAAATAAAACGCAGAGTTGCAGAGAGCAAAGGCAGAAGGAGAGAGGAGGTAGAAGAGAATATAGGCAGGAGTAGGGGACATTCATTTTCATTTGGAAAGTGGAGGGGAAATGTAGGGCATGCATATTTAAGAAAGCATTGCTAGAGAGAAGGGAGTATAATAGCTGGCAGTGAGCAGAATCACTTGTGCAGATCTTCTTTCTGTCTGACTGTAAGGTGGGAGTGAGGCAGGCAGACTGTAGACTTCAAAAGAAAAAACAATTTTTGAGACATATTCTTATTTACTTAAGCTGTCAGTTTCTATTTCACCGTAGACCACCCTCCGTGTTACTGCGTCAGTTTTCTACAGCTCTGTCAGCAGCCAGGGTGGGACAGTTTAGGCTTCGTTGAGAAAAGAAAGATATACATTCATGGAGTGATAGCTAACCAAAGTAGGACTTGTTGTTTGCTACCAAACATATGGTATTAATGATCCATCTCTACAGGAAGTGACCCAACCTTTGAGAGAACACAATGCTTATATGCTACAGAGCTGATTCACTTCTAGTTCTCCCAGTGGGCTAAATTATATAAATGTCCACATTCTGTTCTTCTCCAGCGGTAAAATAGGCATAATGACATTTGACCTTCCACAAAGTCATTTCACCTGCTGCCGTTCATTCGACTAAGAGCCCTGATGTACAGTGCTGTGAAAAAGCATTTGCCCCCTGTCTGATTTGTTACACTTAAATGATTATTACATTTAAAAAGCTGCCTAAACCTGCCTGACCCTAAGTGAGACGGGGATTTGGGCGTTTTTTTTTTACTATTTTCTTACATTTGACTGAGAAAATAATTATTGATAAATGAATGTCTGGAAAGTCTGTTAATAATGAAAATGGTTATTATTTACAACCCTGATGTCTGTGCTGGGTTATCACACTCAAATGTTGCACTCATTTTACATGTGAATGCTGCATTCATTAATTACATATGCACAGGTTTTGATTATTTTGTTCATTTCGGACACAGATTTCAATGTATAGATTTAACCATAACATAACACGATTTCAATAGATGAAATTTATTTCAACCTCTCTGTTGATACTGAATGCAGAACAGCAGATCTTCTCTCTTTTGATATATACCGAATGTGTTTTCAGTTGAGTGACGGGCAGCGTCTCACAAAGCAGCTTTTAAGCATCCACCTGCTGAAAATGTTGTTCCAGAATGAGCCTCTCATGTTTTTTTACATTTGAACCGAGGTCATTTGTGCTCATTTTCTTCAATGATCACAGATAATTGGAAACAGTGTAGTGTTTGAGTAATGAATAAATCGGTATATCCTCCTGAGACCCGGCCCATTCACCTATGTCCTCTATGGTGGACATTTTGTTCACCTGTATTCTCCCTAAGTA
>JAUMHF010000005.1:15055413-15072506 GCA_032359275.1 Microctenopoma steveboyesi
CCAGGCAATATCTGCTATAAACAACTGACTGCTGCTGCTACATGGACACAAAGTGCACTAAACTCAGCACACTGCGCACACACGCACACACACACACACACACACACACACACACACACACACACACACACACACACATCCTCATCGCTGTTGTTTTTACAGTCTCTTGTATGTGAATAGTGTTTGTTGTTAGATCAGCAATGAAGCACACTAGCTGTCATTGTTATCATATCACATTTTCTGTGTCTTATCCAAAGGTGCAGAGGAGTTGATTAAATGGTAAATGTTAAGACGTTGTGTTAAGTATAAAGGAAAAACATTCTGCAGCTTCCTGGACGTGAGGTTCAGCTGATTGTTTCTGTTGATGTTTTTGTGAACTGAATGTCTTTGAATTGTAGAATGTGCCAAACAAGTGATCTGAAGGTGACACCTTGTGCTCTAGGAAATGCAGTTTTATGTAAAGTTAGTTGTTGTGCGTGGGTTTGTGCATGCGTTTGTCAGTCTAACATACGGTGGGTTGTAGATTTTTCTTCCCCCTGTTAATTTCAAAAGATCATGATGCAGAGAAAAGGATGAGGAATTTGTTACACATTCACTCTCTCTTGCTCTCATGCTGCTTACTGTGTCTGCGTGTGAACCCACATCCCCTCCAGCCCCATTATGTAAGCGGGATTTTTGTATTATTATTTTTCAGTGTTATTTATTGTTGTTTTGCTGTTTCACATTATGAATAAAGGGTGGGGCTGAGGGTTGAGGGATTGTAACTGTTGTCAGATTCAGTAACTCATACTGGAATTATTATTTGTTACTTCTCTATCGGGTTACTATGAAGTGGGCTGAAAATGTTTGAATACGACAGTCACAATTGATTCTGTTTAGAGTGATAAGGATTTTTTTCTTAAATGTCAGTCATATCTAATCTTAATTATTTCGTTTTATTGATTAAAGACTTATATTTTATAAAGTTTCTAATCATTATAAGAATAGTCACTGATTTCTGTTGGTTCACAAATGAATTAATCATTTTTAGCACTCGACGACGGTTTGAGAGGGAGGGAGGTTGGACAAGACTGAGGCAGAATGCATCTTGGCTCTGTGTGATTTGGCTGATGTTCCTGCAATCCTTAGCTGGATTTTAATGAAAGGCAGGCATGACGTTCTCAGAGTTTTGTGTTCGTGTGTATTTGAGTTAGTGAAAGTTGGGTTTCTTTGTCTCGCTTGTCTGAAGATTAAAATCTAGACTTTAAGTCACTCTGCAGGCATTCGGTCGAAGCACAGCATCGTTGACCTCGTGTCGGTCTCCAGAGTCAGGGGAGCGTACACGATACCATTAGTCAGTGTACAAATATGTGTATATATGACTTTATGCAAAACACATAGACCTCATGGAGACACATACAATCTGTGTCATAAGGCATTATCCAGCTTTGGCTCTGGATGTTTTTTTGCACACCTCACGCACCACCACTTCGGCACATGAGTCACTGCAGCCTAAATGTACATGTTCACCATGTTCCTAACCTCTTCCCTTTTTACAGTCACAAGACATATGTGTTTATTTTGTTTGTTTGCTTTGATTTTTTTCTACCAACCTACTCATTATCTACCTAATGTTTTATCCTTTGTAGATTTTGGTTTTGGGAACTTCTTCCAGCCTGGGGAACCTCTGGCCACATGGTGCGGTAGTCCCCCTTATGCCGCTCCAGAAGTCTTTGAGGGGCAACAGTATGAGGGCCCCCAGCTGGACATCTGGGTAAGACGACTAATTGCATAAGGAGGACAACTGTACCACATTATATTGACTTAAGTACATACACGTTACATTTATTATAGTGATAGATTCATTCAATCTCATCCAACGCAGTTCACATTTAGCTACTGGATGCATAAATACAGCATATAAATTTAAAAAGGAAGTCAGCAGATTTTATTACTGACATAAATTGCTGTGGTGAAGTATGATTTCCCAACCACAGTTTATTTCCTTCTTTTTTATTTAGTCATCTAACATATATTTGTGTTTGTGTAGAAGACTTTCCAATTGTATGTATGATATGCAAGTTTGCAAACGCAAACAATAAACTTTGACTTATTTATTCTCCCATGTTTGATTGATTGATTGTTTCTAGCTCCTGTTCTGACCATGTTCCCTGCATGTGCGTGATTTACTGTTTCCAGAGTATGGGGGTGGTGCTGTATGTGCTGGTGTGTGGTGCTTTGCCCTTTGATGGGCCCACTCTGCCCGTGCTACGACAGAGAGTCCTAGAGGGAAGGTTTCGCATCCCCTACTTCATGACTGAAGGTAAGAATAGCTCATTCTCTCTGGAATAATAGACACAAAACAAGATGGGCGAGTGTGCCAAATATCACCCCTCAATACGGCTCAGATTGCTGTAGCTTCATGCACATGCAGTGTGTTTGTGACACTTTCTGGTCTTTTTTAAGATGGTATGCGGTTAAATAGAGGCAGAAACTCCTGTGAGGGACACTGTTGCACCGAGGAATATATTGCGCTTTCCTATGCAAGGCACCATATTCATAAAGACGGGAGGTTGTCATCGTTAACATCAGAGCATTACTCTCATTTGAAGGGGCTGCAGCGGGAGGTCGTGTGTCATTGTCCTCTGCAGCATCTGCGTGTATGTGCATGCGTGTAGCTTGTATAGAGAGTAAGCCCGGCGAACCGTCTCAGAGCAGGCCTGCTGTTAGCGAATGCGCTAGCTAACCGGCAGCAGATTAGGTTGAGAGCTGGAGCTGTTTATGTAACCTGGGGAAGAGCCAGAGAAACCTTCCAGCAGCTCGCCTGTCTGTCTCTCTGACTCATGCCAGCTTTCTGTGAGACATTTCCCTGTCTCTATATCCCATCTGTAAGTCAGTAGCATTTTCTCCACAGGGGGCATAGTGACAGAGTTGATGGGATTTTCTTTATTTCTGTGAGGAACCTTGAAACAATTAAACTGTAAGGTGACTGTAGGCGTGTAATGTAAGCTATGGGACCATACCCAGACTCGTACCCGACGCCCCACCCTCGCTCCAACCCCCTGTTCCGTGAACAAGGAGAACAGAGTGTGCCGATTTCTTCATCCAGGAAACGGTCCATCTCATCTCCTCTTGTTCCTCACACTCGCCAGCACCGTGGTGCACAGCACAGCCTCGCACCACACGGTAAACTCTCACTAGAACATCTCATCACTGTTGTGACTACTGTGCTCTGCTCCCAACTTACTGATAACCACAGTAGATGATGTGTTATGTCTCCCCTGACTCTCCACGTTAACAAAGCAACAAACAAGCGTCCAGACTTTATATCCTATTCATGCGCATGTTCGATATTCACGCATGATGCTTCCAGCTGACTCTCATTGCATCATAAATCAAAGTCTGTTCCTGACCAAATGTCAAAATATTTTGTTTCTAACTGTCTGATGACTGTCCATCAGCTTTTGTCCAACGCTTTTATTTGGTGGTTGTGTTGTCTTGTATTATACATTTCATCAAATAGGTTTTGTAAAGTCGTGTACTCAGTAATGCATGATTGTTGCATTAGATATGTTGGTGTTAAACTATGTGGCAGATAGGATCTGTTGGCCTCAGTGCCTGCTCTCCGCTCTGATATCTCTTGCAACAGAGTGCTATTCTCTCCTTCACTGGGGGGGGACTTGGTGAAACTCTACACCACTAGGACATTACAAGCATTAACTGGCATGGTTCTGTGGTTAAGTCATGGTGGTGTAATGTACTGGCTCAGAACAGTGTGTGTCAGTCAGTCAGCCGCCCAGCCAGCCAGCCAGCCAGAGTGTTGGGCTCTTTACATAGTCCAGCCTTCCCTGGTGGTTTGCAGCTTTAGAAAAAAAAGTGCTTCGCTTTAACTGTTGCTATAAACATGGCTGCAGCCACCGGCACAAACGGGGTCAAATGCATTGCATTGCATGCATTGTACTGTACTGTGTTTTAAGTGGGCTGTAACTTAGCAGCTGCACAAATTGTTAAGATGCCACAACATTGGTTTGAAGTGTACTGAAGGACACGACAGTTATGCACATCATGGGTAAGGGGTTGGGGGCGGGGGTGGTTGTTGGCTGAACCTCAAGAAATGAGGTTAAAACAAAAAAGAAGTGACAAAAAAAAGCAGACACGAGAAGATCAGCAGGGCAGCTGCCTGGAATGTGCAGCCAAGTCCTTGAGCTGTCTATTATGAACCTTTAACATCTTTCTTCTAACAGTGTGACACAAAACAGGTTATGTATGAACAATGGTAGTATAGGAGATAAACCTGCAGAAGGTTGTGTGTAGAAAATCATATTCCACAAAAGAAGCCATTGAAATATAAAGGCGGCGTTGACCTACTTCTCGGTCTGTGTGTTTAAAACACCTGCTTTTGCTTTAAGACCATGGGTAGGGATGCTGCGTGGCAGCCAGGAATTCGGTGCAGGCAGGCCAAAGCATCACAGCCAGGGGAGCTGTAATCTTGTTAAGAACCCAGCTGTGTCTGACGTCAAACTCATCTAGCCACAAACTAGAGGTGAGGAGTGCTCATTAGAGGGGAAGGAAAGCAGAAAAGGTAGTAGACGTGCCGTTCAGAAGTCATGGCAGAAGAAACCAAGAAAGGAATTTAGCAGATTTAAGCTCTTAAGTGTTAATTCTGCTCCAATTCATTTGGGATACTTTGAGGACATAATATTCTGAGGCTTAATTTTCTTTCTTGTAGCTAATGCAAGAAATGCTTGGTGTGCAAAAACATAATTTTCTCTTTTTAATAAGTGGCAATCAAAATTTTATGTGACGCTTCTTTCCTTTCCTCATAGACTGTGAGCACCTGATCCGCAGGATGTTGGTCCTGGATCCATCAAAGCGCCTGTCTGTGGCTCAGATCAAGGAGCACAAGTGGATGACTCTCGATGTTCCAGTGCAGAGGCCTGTCTTGTACCAGCAGCCTCTGTCTGCTGAGGGTGACGCAGGCGTGGGAGAGTACAGCGAACAGGTTCTCCGTCTGATGCACAGCCTCGGCATCGACCAGCACAAGACTATAGAGGTGAGGACTGAGATGGAGGGAGAAGTTGGCTTTGTATATTTAACAGGGATGTGGAGAGGAGCTCGAAGCTTCAGACTTTGAAGGTTGTAGCTACATATGCGGAATACTGAATTGCAGCCTAATGAGACAAAAAGCAAAAACTGTTTGGGGAATTATTTCTAGTCTTGTGCAGCTATTGGTAGATTTTCTTATGCAGGGGAACTCCTTCATGTTCTAATGTTAATTCCCTATTTAAGAATGTCATTGGTCATTTATTTATATGCTGTAGAACAATTTGGAAAAATAAATAATGCACATTTTACTTGAATGTATTTATTGAACAGCCATATTTACTAACTACTTGGCAGCGAGGAAAGTTGTATAAAGGTTAGAGAAAAAGTAATGTGCACTCTTAGGCCTACACACAAAATATATAATGACAGTGCCAAGTCATTCTGCATGTATGGTGGGGTCAGGCCATCAGTGTAATGAACATGCTGTTATTTATCCACACTGTAATCTAGGTGTTGCCTTTTCTTCCAGTACAATCTATGTATTGTATTTTTATCTGCTCGCTGTTCTCCAGCTGCCGCAATAACCCAATTTCACACAGGGATAATTAAAGAATTATCTTGGCTTATCTTAAGTGCTGTCACAATTAAGTCATTTAAAAAAAAAGAAGGAAAGTAATAACTTCAATTACAGATGCCACTATTTCTGTTGTCTGTCATACTCTAGTCGCTGCAGAACAAAAGCTACAACCACTTTGCTGCTATCTACTACCTGCTGGTGGAACGGCTCAAGGCACATCGCTGTAGCTTCCCTGTCGAACAGCGGCTCGACGCCCGGCAGCGACGGCCCAGCACCATCGCCGAACAGACCGTTGTTAAGGTAACCGCGGGGTGTAAGGGCTACGGGGGGTGTCTGAATAATGCGCACAAAGATTATGCTTTGTGCCTCGTTGATCAAAGCTCTGTTATTCACACCTGCACCCAGTAACAATTAAATGAACAGACGCAGTCGGTTATTTATCCAGCCAGGTTCTGTCTTGCAGCCTTTAGCTTCCTCGCTTACATTCTGATTGTCTTTGCTTTGCCCTCTGTATTTTCTCACCGACACTGTTGCTTTCTCATTATTTGTAGTACAAACTCTGATTGGCTGCACGTGTGTGGTGTGATGACATCTTTCTTCAGGATGTTGTAAAGTATTGGCCGTGTTTTCGATCTTACCGTCTTTGTTTTCTCTCACCATGCAGTCGACCAGCGGTTCTGCCCAGGTGGGTTTGCTCCCCCAGGGGGTTCGTCTGCTGCGTTCCCCAGCTGTGCCCCAAGCCTCCTCAGAGGCCTTCACCTTCCCCCAGACTGCATGTCCCCTGGAGCAGAATTTCATGGTGGAGGATGTCAACACACCCAAAGTAGGTTCAGTACCAGTGAAAACAGGTTGAGGCTCCGAACACTGGAATGTGTTTTTGTTTGCGAGTTGTCTTGTCCGTCCTCTGTGTTTGTCCGTTTGTCCTCTCTCAGCTCACGTACATCCAGCCTTTTGGTTATGGAGGCTGTAGTCACTATAAGCTAGCACAAGTATGTGCTGAAAAAAGATCCTGATAAGCTTGATTTGCTTTGCTAAGCGAACCCTCTCTGTGAATCAGTAGTGTGTGTGTGTGTGTGTGTGTGTGTGTGAGGTTTGAAGCATCGGTTTGCTCTGTCAACCTGCCAGAGTGAAGCTAACTTTTATATAACCACTCAGCACTCACATCAGACAGGACAGCCGCTTGTCCTGCATGGCCAGTAGACACACACACACACTCAGCACTCTTCTCTTTCTCTGTTTATCTCTGTCAACAAGCAACCTTTTCCTCCAGGCCTGCTGTCGAGCTGACCGACTATTACAGAGCTCAGACACCCTCCAGGACTACACACACACACACACACACACGCTCTGATTCTTAAAGATAGCCTTTCCTTCCCACCCCCTCTCCTAACTCCAATAAAGACTGGTGTGTGTGCTTTTGTCTGTGCGTGCATGTGGTAAGCGGAACAGAGCAGAGAGAGACAGAGTGCATGTTATTTGCGTGAATGGAGCCTGGTTATGTAAGCGGTCCTGTGATGATGATGTGACCTAATGCAGAGCTGAGTGAACACACATGGGCAGGAAGCTGCAGCGCTGCTCCTGCCATCGTGCTGCTTTGACTTCCTACCCGTCAGTCAACAGCTCATCTCTTCCTTTATTCTTTTTTTTTCTCCTGCGGTTCTTTTTTGCTTCCTTTTTGGTTTCCCGTTCGACACCATCTCACTCTCGCCCCCTTTAGTATCCCCACCATTTTTCACATTCAGTTTCTCAATATCAATTCCCCCCGTGTGTCTGTGTGTTGAGTAACAGCATTCCTACCCCAGCACACTACAGGAAGCAGTTGCTCTTTCTTGACCAGCACCAGGCTTTCTGGTAACTGTGGCAACTCATGCAGATAATCTGTGTGTGTGTGTGTGTGTGTGTGTGTGCGTGAGGGAGAGAGAGAGAGAGAGAGAGAGAGAGAGAGAGAGACAGAGACAGAGACAGAGACAGATATTTTATGTCTGTGTGTATCAGTCACACAGCACTTTCAGTCAAAGCTTTCACTTCCTGCCCCTGCATTCCTTCATCCACACACAGGCTGGCAGGCTGTAACACACACACACACACACACACACACTCTCCCAGTATGTGTGGCCGACTGTGATGAGTGGAGAGAAAAGGGGGGGCTAACTAATGAGCCCTTGGTCTCAGCATGGTGGTCGACTTCTTGTATTCAAGTGGTTTAGTGTGTGTGTGTGTGTGTGTGTGTGTGTCTGCATTTTTCTCTGCGGACCTGTTGTCTTCCTGACACGTTACGTCTTAAGTGGAACGTCAGCATTTTCTAATGCCGTCCCTTCTGTCTCCGCCTTCGTCTAGGTGAATGGCTGCCTGCTGGACCCCCTGCCCCCTCCCACTGTCCTCCGTAAGTCTTCCACTTCAACGCCCAGCAACATGATGGAGACGTCAATCGATGAGGGCATTGAGACGGAGGAGCCCGACACAGAAGATGATCCCCCACACCTGCTCTCAGCCTTTCAGACGTCACGGTTTGGCCAACGGCGACACACCCTCTCCGAGGTCACTAACCAGCCAGGGCCTCCGAACCAAGGTACCGCTCCACCTGGTCAAACGTGTGCAGGTCTGTCACACACTTGTACTTTATTTATATAATTTAGAAATGTGTCCCACAGGTAAACTGTTCAGTCTGGGTCACAACCCCTCCATGGGTAGCGTGGACTCAGACATTGGCCACGATATGGGCTCAATGCACAGCGACCTTGGTCTGCTGGAGGATGCCCCATCTCTCAGTGACATGGTACCGGCCAACAGCTCTCCCCCTAGCATCACCCCTACACCTTTCTTGAGGGCTCAGCCTGCCAACCCAGCGATGGCTGCCCTGACGTCCCAGCACAGGGACACACACAACCGCTCACCTATTAGCTTCAGAGAAGGACGCCGTGCCTCCGACACCTCCCTCACCCAAGGTCAGAACCATCGGTGTTGGTTTGTCTTGTGTTTCCTTGGCATCCAGTCATTGTTCACTTCAGACCCCGCCTACTAAATTCTTAAATAGAAGTCGACGTGACCGCTTGGAGAGAAAGAAAAGGGAAATTAAGTAAAACATTATAACAAGTGTCCGGCCCAGTTTTTCTCGACTGATGTATAAAGTGTCATAGAGCATATGTCTGAGGCTCTAGGACCCACACAGGAGGAAGAGCTTTGAATCTCATGACAGATGCAACACCCCTGCCACAGCTGCTCCCTCACACCCTTTTACCTACACACACACATAAACACACTCGAAGCACATGAGTGTGTGTGCGTTTGTGTGCTGTATTTAGTCCTCCTCAGATACAAGGTGCCTCATTCCCACCCTCTCATTTGTTCCTCTCCTCTTTCACATCCCTTCTTCCTCTCTTACCTTACTGTAGCTCATCCTCTCCCGTCCCTCTGATGACTGCGATGGTGATGATTCACGTGATGAATCACGGAGGGATATTTGAAGGTTTCAGCCCACTTACCTCTCTTTCTTCCCCTATTTGTCTCACGCTCTCCTGCTCTCTCTCTCTCTCTCTGCCTTTCTTTTTCTTGCCTGCTCATTTTCTCTCCTGCTTCTCATTCTCGTTTCAAAGTTTCAGTTTGTGGCAAACGGGATTTGTCTCTGCACCACATCAGAGACAAAGGGGAGCCAAAATATAAGCGGGAACGTTAAACAACCTCTACCTCTCCATTTTACAGCTACATTATTACTGCTGGTTGTAAATCACCGGTGCTCTAACCAAGTCGCCACTATAATTACAGCTTAGAAATGTGCATCACTTCCCGGCGCCGTGCGCTCCCGTTTGTTTGTTTATTTATTTATTTTTCATAATCCTCTTTGGAGAGTGTTGATGCGGTGGATTCTTTTGCGTCAGACTGCTGACTCTGGTTTTAAATAACTCCCACCATCACAGTGAGTCAAGTCCTATCATTCGCAGCTACCGCTCGTCACCACTGGATGGGTCTTATCTACTTGCTGTCGCACGCACGCGCACAAAGACACCGTCACATGTGCACACGCAAACACACACCCACAGCCGATCATGACGTACATCCAGTCACATTGTCAGTAGGGGCAGAGAGAAGTGCTAATTCGTCACCCAGTTTGATACCGTCGGTGAGGATTAAGCCTGAAAGTCTTTGACATCCTCTTATGAAGAAAACAATTTCTACTGATCAACTAAGGGGAATCAGTATTGACTGTGTTTTTGTGGGGTTTTGTTCCTCAGGTCTGGTTGCATTTCGGCAGCACCTCCAGAATCTGGCGAGGACCAAAGGCATCCTGGAGCTGAACAAAGTCCAGATGCTGGTGGAGCAGATGGGCTCTGGAGAGGGGTCTGCCATAGGCCCCCTGGGACCACAGCACCACTTGCACAACCTCCTGGAAGTTAGTTATGCAGCCAAATCACTCGCACACACACACCCTTCACTGAAACCTATTGAAGATCTGCTTTTTCCCAAACCCTTTCTGAGCCTCAGTCTTGCTGCAATCCTCATCCCATGTTATCGGGGGGGGGGGGGGTAAAACAACATACACCCAAGCAGTTGTGTAACCCCAGGAGAGGCAGCCAAGTGTGGCTCGTTTACTGTCTCTCGTTCCCCTGAGGCCTGGAGCCTGCAGCCGAGGCCAAATTGAAAGCAACCATTGTTGAAGTCAGTCAGACTTACCCATAGTAGTGACTGGCACTGCTGTGGGTACGTTTCAGACCCAGACAAAGATGGGCATGCAGAACACACAAAATGATGCAGACACATGGACACATCGCAACTGGGAACCATTTAATGAAAGGAAAAAAAAACACTTTCCTGTTTTTCCCTACAATTAGGTTTGTTACTACGTGTCTATCTCTCATAATGCAATCACAGAGCTCTTTGTTGGTTATGATGCACGGGCCCCATCATCCACTTAATTTGCTTTCATTTCATTGAACCAATACGCAATCCCTGTGGCACATGCCATTTAGAGAAGGGCATCTGGCTGATCAGTCACCACACAGGCATTTGGGCAGGACGCAGCATGAGTAATGCAGTTAGAGCACCCAGGCCCTGACACAGCTTCGTAAACTGACAGGAGAGGAGATCTGGCACACGCACGCCCTCGAGCACGTGTGTGCGCGCAAGTGCATGGACGGAAACGCCCCTTGTTCTAATGCCTCCTATTTTTGATTGAAGGGTGAGGCATCCAAGCAGCAGGAGGGCCTAGCTTTATACCAAGGTGGGCCACAGCCACCTCTCCTGTCCCGCAGACAGAGTTTGGAGACACAATACCTCACTCACAGACTACAGGTACAGTTAACAGCACCTGCACTCATCTCTCTATCACCACATTCACTGATCAGCTGGTTTGTACAGACCCAATGGCTACTTTGCATAAAATTCAGTTATATCATTTGGAAATTTCAAGGCTCATCAGCTCTGCCACGAAGCAGCAATAATGAAAGGTTTTGCAGCTGGTTATCGTATTAATTATCCTGAACATAGTCATCAGTCTCAGTCTCTCTTCTGCCTAGCAGGCCAGCGTCTTGGCTAACAGTCCTGCTAGCTGCCAGCTTTTCTGTAAGGAGACTCCTCGAAGTTTAGAGCAACAGTTGCAGGAACACAGGTAAATTACGCTGTAAATGTCTGCATTTTACTTTTGATCCTCTTTTTTGTTTTTTCCTGTTTTTCTCTTAATGAAGCCAATAGGATACAACCGTGTGGGGAAAGTACCCCTGAACTGCGTCCGTGGGTGCTGGTGCTGCTAATCACCGGCCTGTAAAATGATTGCTCATCAGGTTTTGATAGTTTGCGTAGAGCAGCAGGAAAGTGTTTAAGGGGGAACTTTCACTGCTACACCGCTGCTTTTTTTGTGTGGAATAAAATACAGCTGATAACTGTGATATAGAATTTTAGACATATCGCCGAGCTCTAGGTTAGATCCAAGTTTTCTAATGGCCATCGTCAAATTTCAAATCGCATCCCAATTGAAAAGATGCAGAGAAACTTTGAAGGAGTCGTATGTGTGTCGTGGTCTGACGTCACATGTAGCTGGGTGCTTTACAGAGGTTTAGTCAGCTTGATATAAATGCGGGTTTGAATGCTGACTGATAATAAAACGCTTAGGTTTCAGTTTGGCCAGTACGCTTCGTTTCCGAAACGCTGTACACTGTGACATCACACAGATGATCCACTTGTGCTACTATACACATAGCATCCACCTCCACGCGAGCACCGCCAGCACCAGTCAACAGTCCAGTACTAAAAAACAACGACCTCTGCTCTATAACCTGAACCAGTAAAACCAGTTCTGTGTGGCTGCAAGCACCTTAACCAAGGTAGCCAAAAATGGTAGCGTTTACATTGGGTTTCAGCTGTGCTTAGTCAAACATTCAACATTATAACATGGATTTGCACTTTTTTAACTTGAAGACGCTCTGTTATATTTGATATATATATAATAGATTATAAACTCCAAATAAAGCATAACTCTGCCACTTTAAAAGAAAATAACTCAATTAACTGAAGAGGAATGGGCCAATGATACCTTGTTTCTTTGTTGACTCCTTCCCTAAGAATCTTTATTAATCACTTATTAGCTCTCAGATAGTACAAATATTTTTGCTTAGTAAATTAGTAATGTGAGGAGGAATTTGCTGGTCTGTATGAAACATGAAGAAAATCCCCTGCTCTGATTCACCATTTTCACATGCTTCCATTGTCTTTCTAAGTTTTGCCCACAGCAGCTTATGCATGAAGTCTTGGCGCTTGGTGTTCACATTCTTCACCTCGTGGGCTTTTCTGCTCCTCCCACAGGTTAAACCAGAAGAGGATGTACCTGCAGCAGCAGTCGCAGGGCTTGGGGCTTCAGGCCTACTTCAACCAGATGCAGATAGCAGAAGGTTCCTACCTGGCAGGCAGCCCTGCTCTGGATCCAGCAGCATCTCAAAGTTCCCCCACAGCCCCCCCTCTGTCAGCCACCCAGCAGCAGGGCAGCCCGCAGGCCTCACCACCCTACAGCCACCCCCATAGCTTGACTCCTCTGATGGAACCAGGTGCGGGCGTGGTTTATGATCCCTACATGAGCCACCACCACTACGCCCAACACCTGACCCATGGATGTCACCTCCACCACCAGCTCCATCATCCCCAGTCTCACGAGCCTCTGCCAGCTTCTGCCAGCAGCCTGGGCTTCAGCTACCCCACAGGCTGCGAGCAGCAGGCCTTGGGGCCATTCACTGACGCTCTTCACACAGAGCAGTACGAGTTCCCACTGGACCCCATCTCATTACCCCTGCCTGCTCCAGGAGATGCTGAGTCTGGAGCTGTGGCCGGAGTTCTGGCTGGTCCAGGTCATTCGGATGACCTGAGCCTGCCTGAGCTGCAGAGCTCCCTCCTGGACAGTGAGATGATGGAGACCATGGACTCCCAGCATGGCTTCGTACTAGTCAACTGAAGCGGGGCTTACAAGAAAGCAGTATTAAGCAATGAGAACCTGCCAAGCATTAAAAGGAGAGCGTAGGGAGATGTAAGAGGAGGCCACGAGTAGCAACAGGGAAGGAAACGTGTACATTTTTGTATGCCTCGTACAAACTTGATTTCTTAGTTGTGATGAACCTTTTTACCAAAATGCTCCCTTAGCCTACCTCCCGTTCTCCCTCTCTTAACCGGTTCGCGCTCTCATCAGCTTTGTGAGGCAGGAACGGGTCCGATACTTGGTGCAGCGCGAGCTTGGCCGCGCAGATTTGGCAGGTTTGCTGATGTCACGGGTGCCGTGCCACTTGTCCAGCCCGGAGGTATGATGCACATCCTGGATGCTGCCAGAGTGCAGCGTTTCGCAGAGAAATGGTTTGAAAGTGAACTAACTTAGAACTTACTGGCAACCACAAGCACAATGGCTGGCAGCGCGTTTTGTATTTAAAATAGGACACTGTTGACAACAATAGACTGGTTCTTAAAACTTGTGTGCATTTATTTTTATTATTACAGTGGATGGGGAAACAGCTGAACAAGAGAAAGTAGCCCTCATTTATCACGGTACAATGGGATATCGTCACAAATGCAAGTGTTAAAGGTGTTTTTGGCCATTTTGTAGAAATAGTTTTGCACACTAATGCTAATGCAAAGGATAACGTGATGCTCGCGATTAGGTCCCAACACTAACACAGTATTAATTCAAATACAGAACTGGTCGCTTGTGTTTTGCCAGTTGCTTCTGAAGGTCGATGAATAATGCATCATTTGTTGAACTTATACTACAGTTGTGCTTTTAACATGGCCTGCACAGAGTTCAAGCTAATGGGCTAATGAACATGAACATAGTAGCTGCAGGCTTTTGTGTGTCATAAATAATATTTTTGCCTTTTAAAACTTGTAACTACTGATCTCAGTTCGTTTCTTACACTACTGAACTGCTTTTCCAGCTTCTCCATCCGATTGCACACACTCACCAGGTTTCTATCTACTGACTATTACATAAGGATAATTAGTTGGGGTTTTCTTTCTGTCAGAATGGCCACACGTCTTTGAAACGGTGGAATTGTGGCTCGTGCATTTGCCTGATAAATGAGGGCTGGTGTAATTAACATTTGTTTGACTGAGACGTTGCAGTGTTAGACAGTAAATATTATCTATCTATTTTTTGTGGTAATACTGAAGCAATATTCATCCTCGATGTGGAAGGATTATGAATGGAAGCCTCACCTGCACAGCCAACTCGGATTGGTTCCCGGGGACCTCTGACTCGTCAGAGTGACATCACATGGGTTGATGATGTAACCAGGAGATAATCTCCCAGTCACTCGCCCTGGAAGTGCAGGCCTGGAGACAGCTGTGTGTGTGTGTGTGTGTTCGTGTGTGTGTGTGTGTGTGATCACGTATGTTTGCACAAGTCAGAGTTCAAATTAGAAAATTTGAAATAATTTGTTGTCATTACTGGAAAAGACAACCACTGTACTGATGTCTCCATTCAACACGAGCTGTGCTTTTTACTCACAGTTGTAGCTTTTAGATGAATTCTGGTTTACATCCTCAGTGCTCCAGTCATGCCTCCGTGTTTTATGACGAACCTTGTTTATAACAACAGCTCTCCTGCATTAGGTTTCATGAAAGAATGTTTTTTTTCTCTGATGTCGGGGCTGCTGTGAGACGAAGACCAGCCAAGCATCAGTCACCTGACACTGGATTTTGACTGACGGCAAGCCTGCAACAAGAGGAGAGCTCTTTCCCTTTTCTACACATAACTCTAAGACTGTGTTCAGTAAACTTGAAGCACACAAATGTATCTTCTCTGATTTAAAAAGACAAAACTTTTCATTGGAAACACTAGATTATGGGACTGATCTCCGGTGATGGGGGTTAAACTTGTTTCAGACGAAGCAGTCGCTCTCGGTGTGACTGCACAGATATCCTGAAGAGTTCGCAGTCACGCTCGTAAATACTGGTTCGCTGGGAGATTCTGTAGCTGCGGTCTTTACTGATGGTTAGAAGATATGGACCAACTGTAGTTGCAAGGCTTAAAGGAAAAATCCACCCTAAAGTGCTTTTGACATTCTTTCACAACGCATTATGGCTCCAACTAATTATGGAATGACATGCTCATTATTTCCTTAAATACTGTTTGATACTTTACTGACACTTCTCCATGCCTCTGCTCACAGATAGTTCTGCTCGTAGCTATGAATCAGACATTGTCCACACGCATCAAACACTTTTTTTTCTTGGTCTAAAAACTCTGAATCTGATGCTTCATACAAAGAATTACAGCAACAATGACCTCCACCGATCTGAGCGCACTGCAGCCACGAGACATGTTGCAAAACAGGTCCTCTGGCTATGTTAACAGTTCCACCCAAAAACTGACAGGCGACTTGGTAACGTGGTTATACACCTACAGGAATAAGGTTACACCCAGGCTGTGGGTCATACTGAAAACCCTTCAGAAAGAGAAGTGAATAAGGCAGGTTCATAAAGCAGGAGTATTAAAGGGTGGATTTTGCCTTTATGTCAACATCTGTTGATTGTTCTCCAAAACAAAAAGCTACAGGAGGATCTGTGGACGGTGGATACTGGAGCACTTTGACACTGAGGGGAAGAAGAGATGTAGCGAGAGAGGAGGAGGTGGAAACTGGTTTGCGTTGCTCCGGCAGATGAAACTAACCCCAGGCTGGAGGAAAACACCTCTCTCCTCTCTCTTCCCCACCAATAATGGACACAAACCAACCTTCTTTCAAAGAAAGACCGGACACATTAACACTTTATCGGATTGTTGATTTGTAATCCAAGGAAGAGTCGAACGTTTCAGTTTACGTTCTCTGTAAAACTTAGAGGTGTAATGATTCTTCAGTGACTAGTGTTCAGTGTGCCTTTTGCTTCTCTTGTGTTCAATCTAAACTAAGATTTGGAATAGCACCCGTTTTTCCGGTTGGCACCCTTGTCTGGTTTATTTTACGATGATTACTTTGTTTTTCTTTTGTGGGTTTTCTTTTCCGAAAGTCAGTAGAGCCAGGTTTTACAAAGGTACAAAACCAAAGTCCCTCAGAAGTTTCCCTGTACGACCCACCGTGTGGAGTTTTGGAGCTTCTTTGTCAGCTTCTCTACCGTGCTTCTTTTTTTTTCTTTTCTTCTTGTTGGTCAATCAGTGTACGCCATTTAAAAGTATTATAGCAATATTTCTCTAGTTGAAGACTAAAGTCATGAAGATTCTAGTGGATGTGTTTCCAAGTATAATTTCACCTCCTGCTGATAAAACAGAAACATCAATCTATCTCTAGAAATCCAGTTTTATATTTACCTTCATTGATGTTGACCACACATAAGCTAACTTTGCTGTTGAGATTAAAAAAAGGTTTATTGAATGGAACGGCGTCATAGGTGTTTTTTTTGCCTTTCGAGTGTGTTGGTGAGTCACACCTAGTCGGTGTGTTGTGACAATACCTAGAAATGACCGGTTGTTCAAACACGGTTATGGAGCTGACAATTATTGTCCTCCTCATAACCCGATTGTCCTTTAAGAACAAACTGCAGCCGTGTGACGGCGCCCTGGGGTTGTAGGTGTAGGCGAGGGTCAATGACCTGGAAAAGTGAATCACACCAAGTGCTTCATATAGCCTGTTGAGTCATAGCTGAACCTAACAACATTTCAAGCAGAACCAAACACAACACAGGCTCCAGGACTGGTTGTGTTACATCATTTAAATATTTATGTTCCGTAATACCAGACCGACATTACCAATTATTATTAAACGGAGTAGAGTGAAATGTTCTGCAAGCAGCCGCGAAGGGGAAGGTATAAAAGATGTTTATTTGTGAGTAATGACAGCACTAAACACTGTCTGCTCTGTTATTTCCAAACGTGAAGTTGGTGTGTTAACAGGAGGGTATTTATGTCAGACATTTATTTTTTTATTTATCTTTTTTTGGCCTGTCAGTAACACAGGTGACACATGAGTACGTCATGTATGTATAGCTGTGTAGTCATCATTCACGGCCCTTTCTTTTATTGTTTTATATTTAT
>JAUMHF010000005.1:15072765-15113259 GCA_032359275.1 Microctenopoma steveboyesi
CCCGCTCCGCTGGACCCGAGGCAGAGACGGAGGAGTCGCGGGCACCGACATCCAGTGACCCCACAGGACACCGGACCACCAGGAGGACCAGCGCAGGGATATCTGCAGGCCCTACCCAGAACAGAGCGATGGAGTCCCCCGGATGGAGGTCGAGCAGCCGCTGTGCCGAGGCCCCAGGAGGCCATGGCGGCAAGCCCGCAGGCCCCCCCGGTAGTCGGCCACGCCAGGGTGGGCCCCACGCCTGGGGCCCAGCAAAGCCAGGAGGGCCAGGCCCTGTCAGACATGTATGAGGAGGAACATACATGCAGGTTTAATCTCACTAAATGATGACGCTCAGCTTGGAGTAGAAGCTTTGTTTTATTGAGCTTGTTTTAGTGCGACACCTGCAAACACATGTCATAATATCAACGTCGTTCTTTCATTTCACACAGTCCAAACTTTCTTCTGTCAGCTTGTTATACTCATCGTGGCCCACATGAGGCCGTTTCACCATTGTTCTGCTCTCCATGCTGTGAGCCACTGCAGAGTTAAGCACAACACGGGTGAACTGAATAATTCATCGGCGCTGATAAGAGCCGGAGCCCAGAGCTGTGGCTCAGATCACTCATCTGACGTCACAGTTCGTCCATCTCCCTGCCAGTCACCTGTCAGGATTTGGTAAAGTACAGTAGATGAAACTCAGACACCTTTCGATAGTGATGCGCAGCTAAAGGGGGCCTGGCCTGAACTGAGCTCTGATTGGCTGACCTTCTCTGAAGAAGACTGCAGCCTGTAAATGCATTCAGAGCAAAAAGAAATGATTTACCAGTGTTGCATGAGAGCAGAGGTTTGTCCCTCCTGTGTAGAAAGGATCATTTCACAGAACATGTCAATCCAATCAGCCCACTCAGACAGAGAACAGTTAATCCTGCTAATACACCCTCAGAGGTAGGGGAGGTGGGGGTGGAGGAGTGTCAGTCTGTTCGTGGAAACCAGGGTCTCACTTCTTTTCCTGGGATCAGACCGCGTGCACCACGCACAGTTGGTGCCGCTGAGCCGAGCTGACGAGTCTTCAAACACGGGATGTGTCACCTCCCTTCCTGATACCGATCGGTTTCCAGGTGACCTCGCGTTTTGCATCTGCTGCTGTGAATGCAAAGTTAATTTGACTGGGCAAAAAAAAACAAAAAACATAAAAAAGAACTACAAGACCGTGACTTCAAATGCAACACGAAGCAGTGATGTGGTCCACATTCTGCTGCCTTTACCTCCTCCTGATGTTAACACACTTTAATTCTACATTTGAAAAGTGCGATTTTACAGCAAATTCCCCTTCATAGGCAGCAGCATTTTCCACTTAGAGCTAGTTATTTATAGCATGCATTCAGTGCCATTATCTTGCATTGAGACCTTCAGCAGGCTGTCTGTCACAGACACTTGGGGGAGAGAGCGAGAGAGAAAAGAAAGCTGAGCTACAAGGACACACAGTGGTATTTTTTTCCCCACTAAAATATCACAATATTAGAGGCTTATTCACTCATCACACCAAAGTATGCTGTAATGACATCAGTGGTTGCCAGGACAACAGGAGGAGGGTGGATGACAACATCCTACTGCATCTTTTAGAGCAGGAGATCGCAGCAGCGTTCCGGATTAGACTCGGGGACAAATGCCTTCGCTCCTAATGCAGAAGAAAACAATCTAACTCTGGAACAAGCAGCTCCTTTTCTTTGATATTCACCGTGCAATAAGAAAAAAAGAGGCAACGCTTGGTGCAGCACAGGCTCAAGCGACGGAGCTCTGCAGGGTATGTGTGAGGATGAAATCTGCCCGTCACTAAAGGTCATACAGCAGATGGACAGAGTCAGAAATCCCAGTGTAGATGACCCAGTAGCGCCTGGAGAGAGTTTGCTCTGGCGCTGGACTCCTCACACTCCGTTTGAGTGATTGTTGTGTCACTGAAGATATTACCTAGAGAAGAAAGTTGGTGCTGCATCGCCGTCAGATGACCGAGGAGAGGAGGGGAGGGGAGCTGAGGCGACAAGGTGACTCCTAGGAAACGAGTGGGCTCCTCTTCTCTCTGACTGATGTTTGTCATTCGTCACCCTGAAAGCATCTGACCTCACTATGTGTGTGTGCCATGCTGTGTGTGTGTGTGTGTGTGGGGGGGCTTTGCTTGACTCCTTTCATTATAAATGACACAGTCCTGGGAGGCAGCTGCATTGACGTCAGGGCTCTCAGTGCTGTCAAGGGCTCTGGCTGATGAAAATCCCTCCAAATAACAGGATCCAAAGAGAAAGAAAGAAATAGGTTGCTGCTGTTTCATTAGTGCCTCGTGAACTCAACTGGATTTAGAGGACGGATTAGCCCTCGTCCTCAAGTAATCGTGTTTTAATGAAAACTTTTGGCAGAAAAAAAAATTACAGTTCAAAGCTTGGCATGTTCTCCCATGTTTAAATCCCCAGCTAAAAAAAAAGAACCCTTCTTCTGGTGTATGTGAGGAAAAGTCTGGCTTGGCTTCGTTATCACTCTCAAATGTTCCACGTACCATCATCGTGCCATTTTCTCGAGGAGCACACCCTGCACTGAAGCTGCTGGATTCTGAACAGCTCTCAAGGTGGTCTCGCTGTAGCAGAATGTGCTGACACACAGCAGCTACGCAGTCAAAGGGCTCGCTAGAGGATTGGGAGGGCACACAGCTCTGAGATTTAGGGAGATTTAAAAAAAAGGAAGGTCAGGTTTCTCATAAAGATCTCTGCCATGTGATTCATTGCCCTAATCCGGTCTACTGATTGCTCATTTTGCTGCATATAGTAAAAAAAAAGAAAAGGTAGAGCAGTGTTCGTTTAGCGTACAGATGTAAACATGTTTTTCCTAAACTCAAAGAATGCTTGCTCCACCCAGCCCTTATTTTTGCAGAGCTCCTCTTCCCAGCTGTAGTCGGGGTGAAGGCAGGTGTCAGCTGCAGATCCTGCACATGTCTGTGGGGTTCCCTGTGGACAGAACAGCCCAGAGGACCTGGGCTTTCATCTCCACAGAAGCTGCCCACCAGGTCAGAGCTGACCAAATATGAGGAACACGTGAAATTATTCCCACGCTAGTGTCTTTCAGGTTCAGGGTAAAAGTATTTATCCTCAGACTTTGTGTGACATTGGATGTAATTGGGTTTTTTTTGACGCTGTACAAGCCTCACACGTGATGATGCAGTAAAACCAAAACCAAGCCTTTCTTGCATTTTAGTAAAAGCACATCACACAACAGGCTCGGGAGGAGAAAATGAAAGCAGTAAAAGACTGAGAAATCCTCAAGGAAAACCTGCTGCCGTCTGGGAGGGAAACAGTGACTATAGATACACCAGGATGAAAGCTACCTCACACATGAAGACAAATGCACTCAGTAATGAAATGTCCTGCCGGCAGGCACAGTCCAAACCGTAAACCAGCAGAGATTTTATTTTAAATACAATGGCTGAGAGCGACGGTCTACATGTGCACATAATCACAAGTGCAGCAGGTCCCAAATAAAGATTTGGGGAGGTCAAATACTTTTACTCACTTCACTTTTCATCTGAACTAATTTTGAATTCTACAAGGTGTTTATTACTTTGTCACCTCAGCTCTGCATTTTCTTCAGCAACAAGCCCAATGGAGACATCAGGTGGATTAATCTTAGCCTTTCTGTCTGGACATGTCTTACATATAACTTTAGACTGAACATTAAAACAGACACTGACTCACTGTGACTCACATTTAATATAAATACAGGGCACAGCATGATTTCCCGGTGCTCGAACTCCAGTTGCAGTTTGGAAATTAGTCACAAGAGGTCTGGATTCACTTAACTTGATACAAAAGCTGGACACAAGTTCCTTTGCGTTACTTTATTCAGATCAAGATACAGTAGTACAGCATCCCAATGGTAGAGAATTCAAAATAAAAGCACAGTCTTTGTAACACAGGACAATCAACAGTCAAGGTTTATTCGAGAACAAAATGAGAGGGGTGGAGAAGGAAACACCAGGAGCAGTTCAGAGCAAAACAAAAGTTTCTTTAAACAAAGACGATACATTTATTCAACCCGCCGATTCCCACCCCCTAATAAAACATGATGCAGCCTCACATACAAGCGGGCCCCATCCCACTTTCTTTGAAAGCATGCACTTGTTCTCCATGGTGCTGAGATTTATAAGCAGAGATCTTTATGTGGGCCTTAATGTTTTACATCTCATGTACAGTGGAGGAGTTTGCATGGATTTAAGGAAAAACTGGGCAGCTCTGGACAGTGCTGTGGTTTGATCCGCCCCACGAACCCAATAGCGGCAGTCAATTTAGGTTTACCATCCCATTAATGTCCACAGGACAACTGCCCTAAGAGGACAATTTTGTAAATACAGTGAGGGACAAGTAAAAACTTCTTACCCAGTCATAACCACACAAAAAAATACTACTGCTTGTCAAATTCATTGGCACAAAGATTAAGAACAATGCTGAGGAAAGGTTACATATGTGCAACACCTTAAAACTGAGCTGGTCCCTGTTACAACGAGCCGAGTTTAACTCAGCTTTAACTTTTCTCTGCGTTGCTGCGGAGAACAAAGAGAGACGAAGCACTCTGGTAGATAAGGTTGGGAAAGAACACCATCAGAGATTGATTAGTACATGCAATCACGGACTCGGCTGAGATCTTCAGATTACATGCAGTAATGTACACCCCATTATCTGTTAACGCCTTGTACAGAAAAAAAAAGAGACATGACTGATCATCTGGTAGAAAACAAACAGACAACTTGACCTGCCGACCTTTCGAGCCACAACAGATTCTCTGGGCAAAGTGAGCCATCAAAGGGCTGATTCGGGGCAAAGCTCAGCCAAATAAACATCTTGTTGCACCATCCGCTGACAAGTGCAGTAGCACAAAGAGCTAGCACAGCCCTGGGCGCTAGGTAGCAAACACAGACATGTGGTACGCTGCAATGACTGCGGCTAAACTACAACAGTGTCCAAGGATGTGAGAGGGAGGAATGTGAGAGGGGTTCTGGATAGCAATGCCTAGCTGTTACAGTAGCACATTAGTCAGCATGCACCACCTAATGCAGATTCATCACACTTTGCCTTTATTGAAGCACCCATTTACAGCAAAGAGGAAGGTTAACAAAGAAGCCTGTGCTGCGCCTAGACGAGGACTACCATCAAACAGTAAAAAAAAAGAAGAGGATAAAACAATTGCTAACAGCTTTCTCTATACATTAACCAGTTGTTCCTGAACATCAATAAATTATCTTGTAAAAGTGTTTGCCTTGTTGGTTCTGGTGGTTGTTGAGTTTAGCCGTGTTGGGTGATTATGCTAGGGCCAGAACTGCGTAGAGAGAGGAGCATTAGGCTTTGAACACATCGTGTATGATTCATGTCATTCAATGAAAGAAGACAGATGCTCACCACTGATAGCCTCCTGGGCGAAGTACTTGACATCCATGTCTGTGTCTGAAGCCAGCTTCTCCAGCACTGGCTTCACTTCTGTTTGTAGGGCACTGCGGGACAAGGAGGACGGACATGATTAAACAAACTGCCAATGTCCATTCTTGATTTTAGTAGAGAAACATGGTCACTGTGGAACGAAAACATTTGAGGCTGAAATTCCCAGATGACCTACTTGCTGTCAAGCACAGGGCCGATCTTCTGAAGGGACTTAGCCACGTTGAAGCGTACGTTGGCCACCTGGTCATTGGACATCTTGAGGACTACGGGTAGCATTTGCTTAGTGGTGATCTCCTGGCCACATGCTTCTGACAAAGCCTGAGACACAATGCAGATGAGTTATATAAAACGTGTCTAAAATGCTCAGAAGGAACTAATACAGTTCAACGTCAGCGTAAAGAACCAAACAGGGAACGGGTTCATGACTCACATTGATGCAGAATAAAGTGGTCATCCTGTGGAGGTAGTTGGGGTCGTTGGCCATGCCCAGCACTTTGGGCACGATGGTGTTCTGAGCCCATTCAGCTCCAAACTTCTCCACCAGCTTCATCAGGTTACAGGTGGCTGCTTCACGGATGGCGTACACTACAAAATGGGAATGAAAACATTATGTGTGAATGACGACCTTGAGTGTCGTCTGTCTATTCCAGGAGACTGTGGGGCTCAGGTCCTGCCTCCTGGTTTTAATGCTGTGGTGGAGAGGTCAGCGTGAACAGCGACACAGACTTATGGAAAGCATGCTGCCACATACTATGTTCAGACAACTGTTGGTCAAGGGCAGCATTACATTATTTTCTGTGCCGACTCTTGTTCACCACCACATTAAAGCCAGCAGACAAGTATTAATGTTGTGGACAATCCGTGTACTGTGCAATGTATGGCAGAATTTTATTTAAGTATTAGTATGTTACAACACTACAAACGTTATGTGACCTGGTCAAATAAGGTCTGTGATACAATGTGAGAGAATGATTCTAGGCTGATTCCTCTACTCCTGTCCTTCTCTGACAAGCTTACGTAACAGTGTCACAGCTCTAACCCCAGCCACAGCACATGCGCGCACACACACACAGCATTCCAATGATGTAACCCAGCAGGCCCTTTGTCCTCAGCAGTGTCTCTAATTGGAAAACTCTAGATGAATGAGATGTGAACAACTATAATATAAATTGCAGGTAGGGGTGAGGCTGAACGATTCATCAGAATTTAACTGTGATTTTAAACAATGCAATTAGCCAATTGCAAAAACTTTAAGTGGATTAATAAAAACAAAAAACAACCTCAGCAAACAAAAGGTCATTTACAAGAGCTGTTGTCAAATTCTTACAACATGTAGGAATACAACCAACCACTGACCGCACGAGGAGCGCCTTGATAAAAACGTGTGTGAGTACGACTAGTGACACAAAATCTAGTAACAGCAGCAAATGTCAGACTTGTTTGCAGCAGTTACACCATAAAACCAAGCAAGGAGACTCCCTGTACCCTTTGAAAGACTTGGAGAACACCATAACCCACCCCACTAAAGACGGGCTGCCTTTTCATGCAGCTTAAATATAAATGATTACATTTAGAGATATACAATTCTTCTTATTTACGGTCATTTTTTTGTCCTTGAGAAGAGTCGCTCTGTGTAATTACTGAATATTTAGACATCAACAAATACATGTTGAAATCAGTTGATATCTCTTCACTGATTTGATGTGTGATGAACAACGCTGAGGATAGTGATCTGCATCTTGACTAATTCACAAAAAAAAAAAAAAAAAAAATCACAGCTCCAGGGTGGGAACAAGTACACGGCTAAAAAGATTATTCTATACATAAAGTGTGAGATAGCAGGAGAATAGTTCAACTACCCTGCGAAGAAGTTGTCTTACCGTGGTCAATAAGCCAGGCCATACACAGAGTGTTGAGCTTCTCATCAAAGAATTCCACTCCCTGAGGAGGCAAGAGTGTAATTAAAGCCACTTCCTGGATGCGTACACTCAAATCAGGGCTGATAAAAGTATGTTTGTGTGCACATTGCTAAGATTTCTGGTTCTATGCATGATACCAATTAGAAAGACCTTTAAAGCATATTTTATATTGGTTTCAACTGACTTGCCAAACTAAGTGACTCACCAGCTGTCCTGCCAAAAGAGGCATGTACTCTATGATGGCGAGGCGGACCCTCCACTTTGCATCCTCCGCCAGCTCCACAATGGCCGGCAGCAGTGACTGAGAGAGCTGACGGATACCGATCACCTCGTTCACACAGTCCAAGTTGGAGATGATGTTGAGACGCACCTCGGGGCACTGTCCCAGGAAACGTTGTAAAAAGTTATGTTAACAGGTCAACATCAGATATCCGACTAAATCTATAGCAAAATAAGCTTTGTTAGCCTTATATTAACTAGATTTCATTTCTGTTTTAAGAAGATGTGTTCATCAACAGCCTTAAATTGAGATTGACTTTAGTTCTAATTTAGACAGAACATTAACTGAAACAACTAAACACCTTTTCATATAACTTATGCTGCTCTCATGATTGAGTGAAATGAATGACGTGTCGGCAGAATTCTTACTGCTCCCATAAAAATTGTTGCGACAGTTTTGAATTATTGAAATTTCCAAGTCAGGGCTGTCATTTTGCACCATAATCTCATTAGACAGACTCGGTCTTGTGTTTATGTTGAGGAAATTGGGCCATCTTTAAATAGGACTAACGAAAGCAGTGACGTGACAGACTCAAACGTTTATATACCTTTGTGTCCAACCTGCCAAACTCACATCTGAGCTCCACAGAAAATGAATGTTTTCACTGGGCTACTCTAGATGAACGTGTTACTTCAGAGGACTGTGGGCTCAACCTATTTCACCAATTAAAGACATATTTACTACTTTACATCTAGCAAACCCATTATTACACGCCCCTCTAGATGCAGCGCGGCAGTCTTCTAATTGTAAGGTCTCAGATGCATGAATCATCCTCCCACCCTGCCAGGTGGTGGCCAGGTACATCTGTCAGCTAATTGGCTTTACTGAGTCTCAGACATGCTGATCACAAAAGGCTGCTGAAGTTGATGAACTCAGTCACCTCACAGAAAGCTGTTGGGAAAGTTACTGAACTAAGCACTTGATTATTTAGAAAACCAGCTGTGTATAAGATAAGAAACGGTGGCAAACGATCACAAGTTGGCATTTACTTTACCTCGTCCTTGAGCTGAGCCAGGAAGAGAGGCAGTAAGTGCTCTATCGTGTTGTCCTTGCCCAGGATGGTGGAAAGGCCCATAATGACTGAGGCCAGGGCTGATTTCACATGCTGGTTGGTGTCTGACACAAGTTCCTGGTCACAGGTGAGAAACATGCGACAGATCAGCACAAACAAGAGATCTGGGATTTTTGATGCAGGTCTAGATGTACTTACAGTCAAATTATTAATAAGAAATGACAACTACGCCAAAGTTTTAAATTGGGAGCACTGCAACTGATCTTACTGTTGAACAACAGCGCCACCTGCTGTTCAGAATATCACCACCTGATCATTGACGAGTACTGAGCTCTGCTGAGGATTCGGGGAATGTTGAGTCTACAGCAGTTTTCTGATTAAATTTTGACCCACTCTGCTTTTGCACATTTTAAAACTATACATAGTTACATAAGTAAACACAGTTTTTTTTGTATTTTAATGCGTAACATTTCATATCTGTATTTTGTAATACTGATTACTTTTTACATGATTTCTTACCTTGACACAGGGCAGAATGTGAGTCATGATGATTTGCTCACGGTTGTCTTCTGGGAGATTCTCACAGAATTCTTAAAAAATTATAAATGAAAATGTGTGAAAATTATACTTCAAGTGAGAAAGGAACAAAATGCTAAGATAAGTTCCAGCCAAAGTAACCCAAGTAATTAAACCTTTCAACAAGTCTAGGTTTTACTTAATGAGTCTTGTGTACTAACCTTTGACCTTGTTGGCTGCAGCAGCACGGACCTCAGCTTCACAGTCCTTAAGGAGATTCTGGAAGGCTGGGACCAGATCATTCTTGGTAATCTCTGGGCCGACTGCTTTCTGAAGCTGCATTCAGACAGAAATCAACACATCAACATCCAAACAACTAATGGCATCCTTTCTTACAAGTGACATACCTCAGATGCTTCTCTGGAAACCCAATATCTCTAACAGTACAACTAACCCTAAACCCAATGTTGAATAGGTTATAACAAGAAGCTACGGAGGCGCATTCCCTCTCATCTCTAACGGTACAACTCTAATACACTTTGGTAAGTAATCAATGCAGACATAAAATATAGTTTATAATGTGGTATAATATAGTGTTTTTAGGGCAAAGAGTAGCTGTATATTTGTATAAAAACACCTGTACTTTCTTTTAATCTGCATTTCAGATATTAGACTACAAAATGATCCTAACTCTGCACAAAATATACCAAAGCAACTTGTGAGATGCTGCGTGTAGTCACAGAGGCCAGCGGTTGTCAAAACATGACTCGCATAAACAATATGTAAAACCGTTTGCATGCGGTAGACTGTTATATGGGCACCAGTGAATGCACGTTATGTGTCCACGTAGTCTAATACAAATCCTTGCTACAACACTGAACTGTTGTTGTAAGGTAAATGTCAGCTATAGATTCTCACAAACCCACGTGTGCATGCCCTGGATTTGTGTTAAACACTTAAAAAGAAGCACAAAGGTGAAATGTAAAAGCAGCAATAGTTTTACAGTTTTGATATTCAGTTAGGTTGGTTAAGGTTAGCTATAAATATGACCTAATTCTTGATAATATTTTTGTTGATTAAACATGTAGTCAGGATGAAGGCAAGTAAAGTAAAAAGACAAGTCAGCTTCTTACCTCTGAGAACTTGTCGGCCACCATGTAGCGAACCCTCCATGACTTGTCCTCTGCAGCTTGACGCAAAGTTGGCATAACCAGGGTCTCCAAGTCCTCCTGAGGCAGCAGAGTGGCAATGCTGACACAAGCCTCAACTGCAAGCAGCCGCACTGAGTCCTGGCAGAGAAAGTTGAAGGGATGAATTTGTCCATTGTTTTACCAGTTAAACAGACAGGAGTAGGGACAGCAGAACAAGAGGCAAGGACAAGACAAGTGCCCCCACTTACCTGCTCATCGGAGGCCAAAGCAGTAAAAAGGGAAATTATGTCCGTTTTTACATAATCCAGCTCGAGGACTTTGGCAAATTCCCCAAGTTTCGATGCTGCAGCACGGCGCACCATGGGAGTATCATCTGAACACAAGGTGCGGAAGTGCCTAGGATCACATAAATCAAACCAGGTCAGAAGCACAAACAAATTCCCAAATTACTTCTAAGTGCACTCAAGGAATTGTTTATTTTGTTAAGCGCTACTTACTGGCGAATCTCAGCTTTGACAGTGCTGGAGACACGGGGATAACAGACACTAAAAAGGCCACAGGCAGATGTGCGAGAAGTGAACCAGTCACCACTGGCCAGCCGCTTGACCAAAGGCTCAAAGTGGACTTCCAGGTCAACTGGAGAATGCTCCTGGGAGATCTTCCGCAGTGACTCCACAGCTTTGTCTCTGACTACCGTCTCTTCCACTGTAGCTAGACTTTCCAGAGGAGGCTGTTTATCAAACATGGATACAGCTAGTTATTCACTAAGACATTTTTAGGCAAAACATTTATTTAGGAATGAGGTTGGGGGGGGGGGGGGATTCATCTCCCAATAAGCATACATTTACGTACCAGGAGACAGTGGACATACTCTGGGCCTCCCACCAACATAGTGAAATTGCCAAGCTGTTCTGCCAAGGCCAAAAGCACTTCGTCTTCATCATAGATGGTGTCTAGGGGATGACAGTCATGTGAGAACATGTATTCAGTTCTAAATATGCGCACTGTAACAGCGCGTTTCTGTGCGACAACTTGCAAAGTGACACTGCAGTGATGTCAAATGTGCAGCATTGTTGTTTTTACCTGTGAGAAAGGGAAGGAGTTCAGTGCGAGTCCTCTCTACTCCCAAGGCCAGAGCAATAGTGGACAGCTTCTTAATGCTGTTCAGGCGTAACTGTAAAATATGCAAACCTCAGTACAGCTTTTGCAGTAAAGCGCATTTGATTTCACTATCAATTAAAAAGCCTTAATCGCGTCCCATCAACCCAGACAGACATATAACGTAATCTAACATATAGTTAGATAGCGTTTTAAATAATAAATCGAATTGCTTGAAAAAACATCATAACACGAGGCCTTAAGCGCTTTGCTGTTGTGATCGCAAACCAGTCTTTCGGCTAACGTTAGTTAGCATACTAGCTACGCGTTAACTCTCAGAGCTAATGACCCACTTCTCTCCGGGGAACGTAACCAGTACGATTCAGCGTTATATATAATTTAAGTAAAAGATATATAGAATAGTTACTGCACAGGTAATATTACTGTCGTAAATCTTTGCACTAAATGAGATGGACTGGCACGGTAGGGTGCGCCCGGGAGAAAAAATTCACCTTAGGCCTCGGCCGGTAACGCTAGCCTATTTGTGCGTTTGCTAGCTAGAAATCAGAAAAGCGCCTCACAAATCCGTCAAATTGTCTTTACTATACTGTACGAATTTCAAGGCGGAATTGATATCACTACCTGAACATCCTCATTTCGCAGTTCATCAATGAGAACGGCGATAGGGTAGAGAGAGTCGTCTCCATCAGCTCCTGCCATTTTGGATACTGTTGCAGTTACCGAATGGCGCTGCTGTGCTGCACTACGGGGTTTCTGCCAAAGAACCGCGAGTGCAGGGCCCCCCTCCCTCCTCCGTGGCTCCGCTGCTGCTGCGTTCATGAAAACACGAGAAACCAGCCAACAACAACTTTCGTGTTAATATGTAACACAATAAAGCAAATAAAACGTAAGCAACCCGTATCGATATTACAAACCACGAAACGGTGCAACAAATATCTCATCTGTCTATTAACTAACACAGAAACTCTATTTTTAAATCTGAAGTGTCACTATTTTACAAGGAAATCGACAGGTAAACAAAAACATACGTACATACGCAGAAGCACGCGATTTTACAACACATGACTTACAAATAAAAAAGACATTCAATAATATGTATAAATGCAAAATGATACTTTCAGTGGGAATAAGTGGGGAACGTAACGCATTCTTACAGCCGCATAGCTCAAGATATGATCTTATTTTGAAAAGCGACGAACCGGATATTTTAGTATTTTTCCAGCCTGTGCGCCACAGCCGGTCAAGATGGCTTCCCAACAACAGCCTCCCGTTGGGTCGATGTCTCAGCCCGGTTTACAACAAGCAGCTTCGATTCAACAACAACAACAACAACAACAGCAGCAGCAGTTGAGTCAACAGCAGGATTTTGACCCAGTCCATAGATTCAAAATGCTTATTCCACAGCTGAAGGAGAGTCTGCAGGTAATTTAGAGAGCGCGAAGTCGGAAATTCGCCTAGCACGCAACAAAAGTTTGTTTGGCAACGTATTCATTTTTAAACAGTGACTATCTCCAACAATGTACTTTAAACGTATTGCCTTCATTTTCACTTTCAGAACGTGATGAAGATCGCATCGTTGAATTTGGCTCATAACACTGCCATCGATAACGGCATGTCAGTACCCTGAAGGAGGCGTTCATGGTTCTGTTGTGTGTCATCCCACTGCGATCACAAATGTGACTGTCTATGAATGAGTGCTCTGTTACGAGGCTTCCCATTCCTGAATACTTCTGTTGTTTCTCCTGGTTTAGTAAAAGCAGCGACACCTCTGTTCAGCGCTTCGACAAAAGCTTAGAGGAATTTTATGCCCTCTGCGATCAACTGGAGCTGTGTTTGGTAAGACTCGCAATAAAAAAACCATCACACATACAAAATACTGATGTCCTTTCATGACACACAGGTGTTCCCTTACATCTAATGCTGGTGGTTTTTTTAAAAACATTCTACTACCTTACCTACCTATTGCTCTATTATTATTGTGGTATTTGTCTTTCAACAATTGAAAACAAGAGAATAATATAATGTTACTTTTAAGAAGGAAAATCTACCTAAAGTAATAACCTATAGTTACACTGGGAAGTTTTAAAGCTTTTTTCTCACTTTTTACACATACATTTGACATTTATACAATTGCAGCTTGACACAAACCTGAGTTTGTGAATGAATGACACATACACCTGCTGTACTTGTCTGAAAACAGCGGGTTACACAAACTAACATTTTGTGTATTTTGTGTGTTCAGCGACTGGCATACGAATGTCTCTCCCAGAGCATCGACAGCGCCAAACATTCACCCAACCTGGTCCCAACCGCCACCAAGCCAGACACGGTGCAGACAGAGGCCATGTCTTATGCCCAGTACCTCGGCATGATCAAGTCTCAGATCTCCTGTGCCAAAGATATCCACAACGCTTTGCTGGAGTGTTCCAAGAAGATTGCAGGAAAGGGACAGCCCCCAGGGATCATGTAGACCTGGACTCTTTCTACTTACTGACTTTTCACATCTTAGTTTTTTTGCTACCTTGGTCAATGTGCTGTTTCAGTTCTTAGAACCTGTATATTTGGTTACGATGTTTTGTTTTTTTAAGTAACTTATGTTTCATTTAAACACTGTACATAGCCATGTTCTAAGTTGAACAGCAGGTGGTGGCATAGTTGTAACTGCCAAACCATATTTGCAGGTCTTTTGTAGCTTATTTGTATTAAACATTAAAACCTTTCTACTGTTGCATTGTTTAAGATGCTCAAATGAAAACCTCCCACTATCTTTAGCTGATAAGAAAGATTACATAAAGCAACAACCCATCTGTTTTTTGTTCAGCTGTCCAAATGATCTATCACAGAGTTGAATTTACCGAATTTTATCGATTTGTCTGCAGCAAAGAAGAAAGAAAATCTGAAAGTAATAAAAGGGTAGAAAAGGGAGCTCAACATTTATGGAGACAACATTTATAGAACAAAAGGTCTTTAATAAAAACACATAGTTTAGCAAAAATTAAGCTCTTTGCGTGTAAAGAAGTAAGCTATTCATCTCCTGACGAAAGGACAGTCTTGTTAGTGTCAGAATGCTGCTGTCACATTAAAAGCACGGCTACTCCAAAGTAGTTCTGAAAATGACTCTCACATCACATAAATATAATAAACACAGTAATCACACTGCATTTCTGGACTGAATGAGGACACAGCCTACACTTGTGTTCCTTGTAGAGTTGTACGTAGTATCAGTTCCCTACTATCGTATCTACGTCTGACAGCCACAAAGCAAAGAAAGAAGTCTGAAGCTCTTGCAGCTGTGTAATATCTCAGACCAATCTCAGCTACTGACAAGTGCTTAGATCCAAAAATACTATCCTGCGTCACGTCGGAGAGGCACAAGCAGAGGTCCCTAACAAAACTGTCTCACAATCTCATGAACCTTCTGTTGACGTGGTAACTAAGTACACTTAATACTAAAAGTAGAAGGTTACTTATTGTAATTGTAACTTAAAAGGGAACGTGTTCATTTTACTCCGCTACATTTATTTCAGTTTTTAATACTTTTTGCAGATGCAAGCCTATATCACAAATGCATTATATAATAATAATAAAAAACAAACAGCTGTCAGTGCATAAAGTAGGTAAAATCAGCTCCACTTTTACCAGATACTGTTGTTTTTTATTCAAGTCTATAGAAAGTTTGTTCCTATTCGGCATTAGAAATGATCTATGCTATTTGTTTCACCTTTAAATGTTTGTTAGCAGTTTAGCGTACATATTAAAAATATTCCCAATACTTTTTTGGACCTTTTTACAGTTTATGAACTTTAGGAACTGATAAAAAACAAAACATCTCTTTCTTATACTAATGTTTTTATTTTGGGTAATAGTCTGTTTTAACACAGAACCAACGTTGAAGCTTAGAAATAATATACACACTTAAATTCTTTAGAATAATCCAGATGAATTTGTGCAACACAGTTTGGAGTTCAGTGAATGTCAAACAAGAGAAATCAAAGTAACAATATAAAAAGCAAAGAGTATTATTTTTCTTTTTACAAAGATTACAGCAGGTAAAATTTATACAGATATCTAGAACAGTAGATACTAGACAATAAAATTACAATAGCAATGCAGTCATCGTCTAAGTGCATTAGTTGATTTCAAACTGTCCAAACTGGCAATGTGATAAAGAAAACATCTTAACTATATCAAAGTCCATTCATGTGCTGGGAGAAAGTATCTGCCCCCTCCTGATTTTAGACGAATCACAGCGGAGGCAAATATTTTCACACAGCACGTACCATATTGTGATATAATGATAAGTATTACCTATGGTAACTAGAGTGTGTGAGCAGGTACAAAGGACCAAAGTTTACTCAGTGATGCTTGACAGACTTTATTGATAATGACTTCAATGCTTTGTTGAACTTTTCATGTTGCTTTTACGCTCACCCCTGACCATGGCTTGGTCTCTGGAAAATACAAAAATAAGTTAAGTGGGAAAACGTTTAATTAGCTGCAGTGTCAACATAACAATACACTTAAAGAACTTAAAACCTACATCACTGTCTTTGCTTGTCATTTAATCTTAAAAAGTATTCTGGCCTATTGTCACTACTGTATGATTCAGATTTAGACTCAGAAAATGTTACTAATCCCAGAGGGAAATTATTTTCCCAGAGGGAAAGGTATTTATGCATGTAATACTGACCTGTGTGCCTGTTCAGAAGTGGGGAGGGCTGCCTGGTGGACAACGCATGGTCTAGATTGCTCCAGGCGAGATGTGGGGCCAGAGGATTGAAACTTTACCACCTTCTGCTGCCACTCATCATCAAAAGACTGTGCTTCAGCTGGAATAGGACAATCAGGATTGTATCAGAAAACATCTATTTGTTAAGAAAGAAAGACTTACACAGTATCATTATTATTAATGTAGAATATTTGTTTTTGCCCGGCCTCTAAAGTTATGACACTTCAGCATTTTCTTGTCTTTTCACATATTGTGACTCATTGTACAAAATATCAGGATGAGATATTGTGCTGAGACTGCCAGGTGTCTTTCATAATGATGGATGTAATCTTCGAGTAGTAAAACGTATATGGACAGAACCACTACATCTATAGAGTTACTGCATCAAGTCATGGCACTCGATCAATTTAACATACATTCATCCATATTTCGAAAGTCCTGGAGAAACTCCTTCTCTCCTGTTCTCTTGTTGTATTTCTTCTCAACAACATGCCCCCTGTCCTGGATGTGATGACCAATTGACATCTTTTCTAGACCACTCTCAGAATCTTTAACTGCTTTCCGGGTTTCCTTAATCTGATGAAGAAACACGAAAAAAGCAAAAATAATTCCACATTAGTACTTCTTGCACAGACAGTCCAGAGATTAGACCTTTCTCATAGGGTATCAGTTTGAATAGTTGAATACTTGTGCCACAGAAAATGCTATTAATGACTACTAAAGGGGTACTTACCCCTCCAGGGGCATGGCGTGTTGAAGAAGTTGCCTGGAAGACCTTGGGAGGCTCATTTCCAACTTTTGAGTATGTCATGACTGATGAGGAGCTAAATGAATGCGTGTTCGAATCTGCAGACGTGTTCTCCTGAAATAACAAGAACAGACTCCTAAGTAAATGGTCTGTAAAAGCAGCAAAAACACACAAGATCGTTGTCAAGGAAACTCACAAAATTTCGGTGCATCTCCCGCATCCTGTTCCTCGTGCTGGAAAACATGTTGTCGAACACGCTGAAAGGGTTCCTTGTCATGTCCTGCATAAACACACAGTACCATGAACAGTCTATCGGCACAATCACACCTTAAACTTCAACATTGTGTACAAACAAATCACAGGGTATAGTGTGTTAAATGTGTTTTACAGAGTAAGGTCCAGAACATGCACTTGAACAGAGCCCTAGAGTTCAAAGAATATAGAATAAAATTATATAGGTACAATTCAGATGAGGCCAATTTGCTTTAATCTGAACATGTTACTCACAACATTTCAAGCACTTGTTTTAAAAGTACCTGACTGCATATCTTTTTTCACAGGCCATTTAAGAGATGATCTAGAATATTTATTGACAATCTTGTAGTGGAGGTATAACATAAAATTTTCTTAGACTTAGTATACTGTAAGTTATTAACCAATTCAAGTTTCTGTGGATTAATGTTCAGAGACTACCTTTGCTTAATTTTGAGGCAGTAAAAGCCCTGAACACCACTGAGGTACATACATGTCACTGGAACACACCTGACATCAGACAGTTCTGCACGTTAGATTTTGCAATCCTCAGAAAACAGCCCACTTGCCATACTGCATTCTAGTTGATCTTGCAATATGTAAAAAAATGTGAATGTTGTGAATGTAAAAGAAGCTCTGTTTATTTACATTTACTGTTTACATTTAGCCAAAATAGTGTATAATGGGTTGGTTGGTTAGTTAGTTAGATGACAGACTCAGAGCATGCAGCTGACCATTATAGGTTTAAATGAGAAATTGATAAACCCAGATGACTCTATACTGACCTTGCTGTCAAAACTGCCAAAAGGCAACAAGGACTGGCTCATTTCCTGCAGATCAAAACGATATCAGTTTAGTAACACAGCATAATATTATATATGTACATGAAACAAAAAACAATCTTGTAGACTCTGTGCCTGTTTGCTGAGAATGTTGCCAGAAAGTTGTTAGCTCTACTTACATTGGTCACTAAACCCTCGACAGACATACACTGAGATGTTGTCCTATCCAGGACCCTTCAATGCAACAGGAGCAGCCTGCAATCGTCTACCACACCCTATGTTCTCTGGGCTAAAATCCTGGGTGTTTATGACCCTACAAACCCGGATAAGCATCACAACAGTCATTGTTGAAGAAGTTGCCTGGAGTGTGTGTGTGTGTGTATTTTCTGCGGCTGTGGTGTGCAAAGGCATTGTGTGAAATCAGTGGGGTGTTAAATGACTTGTGTTTCGTGTGTAATTGGCTTGCATTGCCAGAGATTAGCATGGGTTTAACACTGAAACTGAGCTTCATTCTAGGAAGGCTGAGGTGGGCAGGGAGGACCAGCCAGGACAGGGATCTAACAGGGGGTCAAACAGTCCAAGGCTGCTCTCTCAGCTCTTTTCAAATGTCAAGCTGATGTAAAATGCTCTTGACCAAGGCGTATGAATCCTTGTGGCCAATTTTATCTCAGAGTGGCATCTATGAACTAATAAATGACAGTTACGTATCTTTATATTTAGAGTGGTGTTGAACAGCAAAGACTGAGTGCAAAATATGGAACACACACCCACTTGTTTGTAACACTTTATTTTAGGCTGTCTAGACTAATGCAGATTGACATTCTCTTTTCTATCTCTGTCTCAATCTGATATTGGACCTGCCACTGTGCCCCCTGAGGCAGGCTGCTCCTGCTCCGTAGGGAGAGATTAGTTACACATGTACTATAGACATGATTCATACTTAAAAGGAAAAGTAAGGTTGAGCTGCAAATGCATCCAATAGCTCCTAGGTAGTGGTGCACCAACTGGCAGTTAAGAGGCATTTGGTTAAATCTGTGCTCTTAGAACTAGTAGACCACAGAGAGAGTAAGGAGTAATTGAATCTATCTGATGTAAATAAGTGTAAGAATTTTTCTTTGCAGCTTATCTTTCCTGGGCAGTAGAAAAGACAAAAACAAAGGCGATATCATCTCTATCTATTCTAGTAACTGCATGATTGTCCATCATGTGCCCAGATGAATGAATGCTTTGAAAGGTGATCGGAACCATGTACTGGATATTGGCAGGAAACCGGGAATGTGAGAACTCAGGGCAGGCATGGAAAGGAAGATGGAGTTTGTTGTGCCACTGGGGCTCTAATGCTTAGTAAGCTAATACAAGAGTACAAGCTTTTCAGCTTTCTGTGGCAAGTGTGTGTATTTCATGGTCTGTGTACGTGCATGTCAGCATGCTACTCTGACACAGAGTCATTTTGCAAGCTGTGGTGGTGTGTAATTGGGTTTGTGAGCATGTTTTAATACAGTGTGTGTTTATGTGTGCACAGTTGTCCATGTGATATTGGAATGCAGTATGAGTGAAATGTCTGTCATCTAGAAGCTAATGTGCCAGCACTGCCAAGGCATGTTCTGCCAAGCAGATGGACCAACAGAGCAACAATGAGAAAACAGAGTATCCATGACTTCTGTACAAATGCATTTACAAAGCCCACAACACAGCACCAGAGCAGGAGTCCTCTGACCACTGCTTGCATTGTGGCGCACAATGGATACTTCACCGAGACTAATATTACATTTTCTTAAATTGAAATATTGGAATTCCAGATTACCTCACCTGAACAAGTTTTTACCCAGAAGCAGAGAGATATTTTATTATAAGGCAGACAGATTGAGACAGATGTTTATCACCATTCATACATGTGTAGTTACCAAACTAGATATAAGGGAAGCAAGATGCAAACTGGGGAAGTCAACCCTTAATTGATTGTAATTTTTTTCAACAACTGAAACTGTCTAGTTAAAAACATTTAAATAATCTACTAATACATATTCTTGCTGCTGGAGCAGCCGAACGGTTACAGGACATGCCATGTAACTGCAGCATTTCCTCTGGGAACTTTGCTGCCCCCCCGATTGTCCAGCTATTCTACTAGAACTATCAAATATAGCCCAAACCACACAAACCTGAAATGCATATTCATACTCTTAATATCACATTAAATAAATTGTTTTGATTGACATTTCATGGTGGATTGCCTTTCCACTCACTGACACCGAGGTCATTAGTTGAGTTCGCAGAGCCCTGACCTGCTGGTATTAGTTAGTTAAGTGCATAATGCTAATAAAGAGAAAGCAGATTGTTGGCTATTGACGCTAGGCTTCCAATGAATGTAATTATCAAGGATAAAAATAAAGGCTCCCATGAGGTAGTGGGATTAAAACAGGTGACACAGACACGGACACAAGTTTGACTTAGCACAGATAGATAAGAAGCTGAGGGGTGATGTGGGAAAGGTTATCGGGTGCAACGTGGCAAAACGACCCACCTGCCTGTCTACTTGTCTTTTCATTAGAAGTACAGACACTGATATCAAAATGTCCCAGTGTGACGATGTAATCTGTTATCTTTACCTCACATTGCAACTCAAGCAAAAATAAAAAAATCTATATAAAAATATATAAAACTATATTTTATATTAAAATGACAAATAGGTCGCTTACGATGATATCAAAATAAACAGTTATTTTCTGCAGCAGCTCACATCATCGGCGCAAAGCAGAACTCTCTTGGGTCCTATTGAGTTTTAAGGAAGCCTGTGCATTTGTAAGAAAGCAGTGTGTCAGTGGAACAATGTACTATAAATACTCGGGGGCTAGATATAACTGTCCAGAGAGGCCAAGGAGGTTGCCCTTCCACTAAACCAGACACTCACATCTCCATACCTCAATGAGTGGTGCTCTAGTTAAGCTGCCAGCGGTCAGATTCCACTATAACCTTTGTTAACTTAGCATTTGCTCTAAACTCTGATCTTCTCTGGTAGTAAGCTTGTAAACAGTGGATAGAGAGGGTCTTTGAGGGACGACTAACCTACACGCTGCATATGGGTTGTACTGTAGTCCTGTGTCTGTACTCATAGAGATGCTGTAATACTTTATTGGCACAAACAGACAAACCCCAGGTAGAAGTACTTCTTCCTGAAAAGCATGTTCTCACCCTGTGTTCATTCCTCAGTGCCGTGGATGAGCTTGGATGGTGTGCCATGTCTTCACCATGGCTTCTCCCATCCATTATACTGGGTAATGAGGGCCCGCCAAATGGCTCTGAGAGGCTGCGCATCACATGTCGCATATGTTCCCTGTGAGCGCGGAAAGGATCCCTGTAGGAAAGAGTGGACATTAGACTATAAAGCAGTTCTGCTGAGAGCTGTGTATGTTGCAAAAATCTAGGCACTCAATTATGATATTTGAGAATGACTCATATGTACTGCACCATCTTAGAGCCATTAAAGATACACTTTCAATTAACACAATCCAATAAAATAAGCAGCACCCTTAAAATGAGGTTAGGCACTCTTCTGCTGATATAATATTAAGTTAGCTTTTTATTTTATAGAAAGGTTTATCTTTAAAACATCAAACTGAATGATTAATTACAGTGGATAGGTCAGGTATATAAGTAAGATAAGTTACAACACGACAAAATAACAAAATAAGGCTGTTTACCTTAGAGATAAAAAAATCTGTTACATAAATATATACATTTATTTACATTACCCGAAAGTTTAGCTACAAACCTCTGAGCATTAGCAAACAGGGCAGGTCCAAAGTGACGTTAAGCTAAACTGGGCCTAGTCTGTCAACCTTTTGTTTGTTTGAAACAAAATAAAGTGGAAATACATTTGGTATTCTAGGCAGCCACTCATTTTATGTTCATTTATTAAAATGAACGTGAAGTTCAGCGTTAAGTTAGTAGGTATTTAGTTGTTTACTATCGAACATTTTCACAAAAACCTACATGAAAATATGATTTCTATACTGTAACAGTTAAGCAACTCACGAGAAGAACGGATCCTCGTCAACGTCCCGGAGAATGTTGTTGAACATTTTCGCGGCTTTTTGAAGCAGTAAAAGAAAACACAGAAAAAGGTTTTAAAGAAATAACCCGTGTAAAGCACAGGTATCGTAGAGGCACCGCTCAGCCCGTTAACGTTACTAAGACAGAGGTGACATGGAACATGATTTAGAACCGCTCCGACACCGGCCACGTGACGCGAACCCCGCCCTTTGATTGGCTGGTTATTTGGAGCTTCGCAGGTTGTAACGGCGGGTTTTGTGTTGTGGGTCGCCTCCATGGTAACGGTATTCTGGAAATGTCTTATAAAACCAAAATTATGTTATCTGGCTTTAACATGAGGCCACCAAAGTAACTATCTGCTTATCACATTCACCCAAAAAGGGATTAATTTTCCTCTATACAGTTAGGTACAAATTAAAAACTACAGAATTATAGTTGTTATAGCCACATAGAAACTAGGTGAATAAACAGATCAGATTAAATGTCTGTATTACTGTACTTCCTAATCATTCTAGGTGTGGTAATGGTGGCGTAGAGACAGCTACCAAACATGTAATGAGGGAAAAACACATATTACACTCCAGGCAATCATTCATACTCAAATTTCATTTCTGTCCCCTCTTTAGTCAAGTAGTTGTTATTTTCTTATTTATTATTTAATTAAAACACTATTACTAAGTGACACACTATGTACCCAGCTCAGTATAGGTTTACTGGCTGTTCCACAAATAGGCCTGAGGCTTGGTCTCTACAACTGCCTTGAATACCTGCTCAAAACAGCAACACAACACTGAATAAACATAAACAGAACTCAATGAATACTGCATATGTAAGCTTAAGAGCAAAGTTCAGAGCAGGTGAGAGACAGTGGACTCATACACTCGTATGTTAATCCTGATGCAGACCAAGGAGATGGCTTACCTCAGGGTGAAGCAGGCTACTGTGCGACAAAGTGACTCATTCGGTATGGATCTGAGCATAATGCTGCAACCTTACTTTCAAAATGTGGGGTGTCACAAGTTTCTGGTGAAGACAGGTTCAATTTAAACCAACTTACAGGTTTATGTGCATAATTCACCCACCATAGCACAAGAGAAGTTTAATTCAAAAACAACGTGACATCTGTCTTTATTTGGAGGGTTTATTACAAAAGACAAAAATATACAACTCTGCATGGTAAAACAATTCACCTAATCTGACTATAATTAAAAACAAACAAAATCCAACAGAGGAAAGCAGATTTAATTCATGAAATAATAACATCAAAACCAAAAACATTTTGTTAACTCACATTTTACAGTTAAAATGAATTAATGAAAAGAAAAAACACATTATGTTGCACTAAAACAAGACAGAATGTGACATGGATTCAATAAAAGCAAACTGGCCTATTTACTTTAGGTGTAGAGCCAGACTGAAACTGCCTAGAGAACTAGAGGGATTGTCAAAGATTCTGGTGTCCATCAGGTCACGGGACTTCCCATGAGCCTCTCCTGTCTTAGTGATACCAGTCTGTTGAGCCACAGGTCCTCTGCCTTCTCTTTATCCATGAACAGCTGGTGAGCAGCATAAAAAGCACGTGTTAATAAACACTCAGAAGGGAGTGCAGAACTTAAAGGAAAGACTGCAGATCCAGTTTCCTAGCATTTCAATGTAGTCTAGTGTTTAATGTCAGGCCCTGGATTCAAGATCTATTGTTTCATATGTTGAAAAGCCCTTTCAGGTTAAACTGCATTACATAAAATGTTACTGGACCAACACCAGCGGAATTTGTTGTCCAGCATGTTTCTAATGTATTTGTTTCTTAGTTGATTTTGAATTGACTATGGCCAGTGAAAGCTGCAGCCACAGTCTACATCCAGAGTGACAGAAATAAATAAGCTGTGTTTGCTTATAACTCGTATATAATTAATGAGCCTCACACTGGGTTGTCCGTACTGAGTAATAGTGCAGTGAAGGTTGCTGTGTTTTACATCTCAGTAACCCTTCCCGTCTACGGACGTTAGCGGAGTAGAAAAAGCCTTCACCTGTGACTTCTATTCGGTGCGGTACATCTTCAGCAATAAAGATATTGATTGTAGAAAGGCTATACAACTACCATTGCAAGTGTCTGATGAATGAAGGCAAGTGTTTATTAGGAAATAACACAATGACTGAGACTGAGAAGCAAGGCATTCAGACATATGGGAGCACTGAAAGACCATTTCCATATTCACTGTGTGTGTTTGTGTGACAGATAATGCTGACATGCTGAGTATGTTTATATACTATACATCTATGTGATGATGCATGTATTATTATGCAGATAGCAGAACAACCCTGGCCATGTCAATCCTTCATTCCTAACCAGTGCCGCTTACAGCTACACTGCATGTTATCTGTGTGTTAGATTCAACACAAGTGAGTTCTTGTCTGTCGGCCGTGCGCTGGTGTCACGGTGCTAATGAGGCTGTGTGTGTGGGATGACAGTATCTGGGCCGGGCTAATGGGACTCATCTGTTCTAATTGGTAGGGGAGCTGGAGCTGAAGCTGGGGTCGGGCCCGCCTGGGGCATATTGCTGCCATATATCAGCCTGTCTAAGGTTGTGTATGTGTGTGTTTGAGCTGGGGGGCGGTGAGTGTGTACATACATGTGTGAGTGTGTATATATGAGGGGGTTATCTGCATACGTCAGGGCATAACTTAGTTTCCCCAGTGGAGATAGATGACTAGAAAGCCCCAGGGAGCGTTATTGGAGTTTAAAGTTTTCCTTCTCGTTTTTCATCATTGGTCTGGAGACATAGGAGGAGGTGTTGTAAGGACTAGAAACCACTACACTGCAGTGTCCTGATACAATACGCAATTATTAGAATATGAGAATAAGCTGGCAAAGTGTGTCCACCAATGAATAACGCAAGAACATTTGACATAAGGCACCAAAAGTTAAAATGCCAAGATCAACTCGACAGTTTCAAATGGTTGTACGACTGCAAGACATCTTGTGATAGTTTGTGCGCTGAGGACTTACGTTGGGGTGGGCTAGTGTGTCGCTGTCGTTGTACACTATGGACATGGGAAGAGTGATGTCCTGAGAATCTGCCCTCTCAGACTCTTGCTTCACCTCAACTGGCTCAGTCTGTAGTCACCGAAACAGAAGATAACATTGTATAGCTGAGTATGTTCAAATACAGAAATAGCCATTACAACAGTAGTTATATCCTATGCTACATCTGCTTCTCATACACATCTTGTGTCCACACTGAAACTATGCAAAAATAAGGCAAATAGAAAGCAGCCAGTATCTATACTAAAAGATCTTCAATAATCATTTCATTAATTGTAAAGTGTTACTGCATATAAACTGTAATAAGTAAGGTAGTACTTATGACAGCAAAACACCAAAGTGCAGAGAGCCTGAGAAAAATCTTTAAAACCTTTGGAAGACATATGCAGACACTAAACATCAAAGTTTGTGAAACATGTTAGCAGGTAACAACAAGAAATTAACACTGTGTTTAAAAAAGAATCAACAAAAGAACGAATTGGTTACACAGAATGAACACTCAAGAAACGATCAAAGTTTGTATTTTTTTACACAAACAGTGGATTAATAATCTAGTAAGATTGGTATATATTACACACTATGTACAATTGGTTATGTACTTGTAGTTTGGTATTAAGACATCCCATGTCATCAAAAATGCAATATTATTATCAGCCAGCAGATGGGAGTGAAAGAATGGCCTTTGCAGTAGAGCTGTAGAAAGCATAGTTTCGATGGTAATGAGCTTGTATCCTTAACTTTATTCCTGTATTTTAGTTGAGACTTGAATCGGGTGATCTAGGTGAGGATCTATTAATGAAATGAGAAAATACGACCATCAGCAATATTCTCAATTTCCCCTGTAGATGAGTTGTATGGTGCTAAACCAGCAACACATAAGGAGAGCCCTGGCTTCAGATGAGTAAAAGGTATTAGATCCCTTTTATGCTGATGATTACTAAAGCCAAAACCGTGAAATATCCAAGGAGACAGGTTAGCTTATTCACATTTTGTTACAACCACAGCAAAAGGAATTCTTATGAAAAGGATGAAGGCTCTGTCCCGTTCATGCTGCCATCTGTGAAGTTCACGTTGATAATTAGAATGCTTTCTCCTCCGTCCCTTGAGGTTTTACCTAAAGTTATAATAAGCCCCATATCTGGATGGATAGCCTTGTTGTAACTGATGAAGAGGACGTATCAAAATAAATATTTTGCCAAGTCCATTCATGTTTTAATCACTTCTAATATCAGCCCCAGAGCAAATGTTTGCCCAGTAGCAAAGATCGTTTTTAAATTACTTTGGCAGGACACAAAAAGTGAGTGAGATAAAAAAAACACACTGGTTAAAAAATGTGGTGATATTAGATAGTATCACTGGCTATTACAATTCTTTGGAACAATATACACATTTGTGTTAAAAGCTGCTTGCATAAAGAAAAAAAAGTTGAGCTGAGCTCACGCCTTAATAGTTATCAGCACTAAAAGCAATAGTACTATCAGAAACTAAGCTTATTCAAACAAGCATGTTCAGATAAGGAAACATATTTTGTTTGCCATATTAACTAGTGTATTATGACTTTCTTTGTTGGACATATTAACCAAAGCTCTCTGTAATCAATATTTAAATTATTATAAAGCTATTATTCCCATCACTTTAGCTATTTATTTTAGCTAAAAGACTCAGAAATCCTCCAAACTAATGATGAAACATCTAAATCTTAAGTAATATTTGACTGATGATGCAAAAGATACCCAGGAGATTCATCCGAAAAGCAATAAAGTGCTGTTATAAAAATATGTAAACTTCAATTTGTATTTCATTACAAGTGTTGATGAGAGATTAAAGAGTATTTTGTCTATGTTATATTTTGTTATGTGATTTTATATCTCAGTGATGGCGTTTTCCCGTTTTACATGTGCTTGACATAAGACAGGAGCTAGTTTAAGGAGACCCATGCACAGTCCAGTCCAGTCCTAGCTGTAGCCACATGGGTCCTGACCTTTGTCATACTGTCCAAGATGTGTCCCAAATGTCTGTGTAGCGCGGCTGTCAAGTGCTGTCGCCTATCTTTTCAAAACCACCTCGAGTCCCAACAAATCTAATTCCTGCTCCTTCATAGACAGGAACATTTCAATAATGACTTCTGTGTTTTTCCTGCATCTACACAACCAGAGGGGGAGTAGAGAGAGAGAGAAAGACAGCGAGGGAGACAGAGGACGGCTGTTGCCTGCTGTGGCTTTTGTGTGGGTGCAGCCGCTTTGGAGGCGGCGAACAGTGGAGTGCCTGATGAAACCGTCTCAGGTTGGAACAAACGGCGCTGAATGGAAATGTTTGATTTGGTCTGGGCTGTCTCTGGACAGACGGCCCAGCACTGTAGAGAGGGAAATTCAATAAGAGACGGAGTGAAAAGACAGAGTGAGTGAGGGGCAGGGGAAAGAAGAGAGACAGAACGCACCTTTATATCATCCCTGGATGATTTGAAAGCCTGAGGAACAAAGGAATCACTCTCGATGGCCTCAATGTCCTTTATCCTTCGCACTTGTTCCTCCAGAGAAGTTCCCTCTGAAACACGTTAGACAGAATGGAGACTGTGAACAACAGCACAAACACATGCACACACATAGACACAGACACATAGAGGGTCATCTGTCCCTTGTCATGATCTGAAAGGCACCAGATTTCATTTGGACCAGGCTTAGTTGACTGAAAGGTATTTTTTGGTATAATGCTCTCGGACACATACAATGTAAAATATATGATATTCCCCTATTTTAATCTTGGCCTCCATGAAAATGACTCTCGCTTAGCCAAGGGCATAGTCTAGCTACAAAAGAAGGTAAAAAAAAATATACTAACAAGATAATAGCCAGACAGTGAATTACACTCAGATAATGCATTCTAAAATAATCAAAAATATGAACACAAACTCACTGCAATGGAATTTCATTATGGAGACTAAATGCGATTATGTTTCATACAGTTTTCATGTATCAGAAAGTATTTTGCTCTGGTTTGTCCAATCAAACAAAAAGACAGAAAGGGTTTCCGGTAAATTACTTTGGGATATAAACACATCAGGATTCTGCATATCAGATAATAAATCATTTCAAGAATTCAAGAGCAGTTTTCATAGCGTAGGAGGGCAAAAATAGGTGTGCCAGGAAAGTTAGCAACAGGAAAAAAGAAAAAGAAATGTCTGAATACTCCTATTATTCTCCGGCTGTCAATCTTTCCACTGATCAGTCAATATTCATCCCTCTCTCCCCCATCCATCCATCCTCTCCTGCACTCTCCCATCTCTCTATCTGTCAATCCAGCAGACATCCATGTTTCTCTGCGCCACTGATGTAGGCTGTGTCATAAAAACAGGTACACAAATGGGAACACACACACACACACACACACACGGCAAGGCAGGATACAAGTACTCCCACTTGTACACGTGTGTTTGCAAACTTACATACTTCGCAGTAGTATTCATGGTTATGATAAATATGAACATGCACTGCGCTTTAGCGCGCATACACAAACACGCACACACACACACTCGCTTGCTGTGCGCACTCGGAGCTAATAGCAGGAATTAATTCAATCCATTAGCAGCTACAGAAAAGGTGTCACAACATATCTTCATGACTCTGGTGTTTAATGAATAAATGAATATTTGTTTCAGCTTTCATAGCAAAGCATCACATGCTATCTCATCCTCACACACACACGCACGCATCCTATTATAGTTCATAATAGCACTCAAACAAACTCTGTTTTGATGTAAATGCACTGCAGGATTGGACCACTGAGTGACAAGCAGAATTAAGTCTCCCCATATGACAGACTATCGGCTTGTCATCCTGTGCAGGAAGATGTGAGCAGAGATGCATCACACGGCAGCTCCAAAAATAGTTATTACCTTGACTGGGCTTCTAGATGAAGTCGGAACACTGGCCTAATATCCTCTTAGAGACTGTGGCCTGTCCTTCACACTACTGTCACCATCACACACACTGCGAGGTTGCATGTGTTCAAACAATAACCGACGCCCGTGACTGGCCGATAATTAATTCAGCACAATTAATTTGGTTTTTCAATTACTCCTTCTCTGCTGTGCTTTGAGCAACGGACACCCTACAAAACTACCACGAGAAAACACTGACACGTATCCCCCCCTCGCCCCCCCCCACCCATATCTTCTAGCATCTCCTTGGCAGGCCTGTCTGGTGCTGGGGTTGCCGTGTGTGGTGCAGGAATCCATTAAGAGCTCAGACTTTTTGACAAACACATTATTGGTAGATAAAATGACTTCCATATGCTGTTTGTCAGATGTCAGCAGGAAAAGATATGTATTTCATGAGAAAATCAAAAATAATGGACTTCGAGTGCGGGCCTAGCAAGCTCAGAAGCAGACAAAAATCAATACTGGAGCTCGTCGAGCGAGCTCTGCAGCTCAGAGAGGTCAAAGTTGATATTTAATATTGACACATTATCTGGCAAATTAATTTAACAGGTCGACTCAATTGTCACCACAGTAGGAGCACAGAGTGCTTCTCTGACAGTGACCGTAGAAGGATAGAGGGAAATCTTAAAGAAAGGAAACAGAGAGAAAGACACAAGCTGAAACCTAAACTTACTATATGCACCACTTATAGACCATCGACACAGACCAGGAAACCGGATGACACTAATCTTCAGATTAAATTAATAGATAGAGACTGAGCTATGTATATTAACACGTTTGTGTTCTTGCACATTTACAGCTCTGCGTGTGCACGTCCGTAAGTGAGGGAGTCAAAAAAACCAAAAACAACCTCACTTGCCATTTCATTATTGAAATTAGTTGGATAGACAACGGTGTTGATGAGTGGCTCCGAATCAATAGGCTATTGTTCTCTCTAAATAGCTGTTTGTCCACTCCATTGATTGAGACCTGAGGACGGGGAGAGAAAATCAAACCAGCCAATGAAAGCAGATTTAAGCTCATTTCCTTCAGTATTGGAAAATGCGAGCATCGAGCAGCAGTTACACCTCCCTGCCAGAAGAGGGGGCTGTTTAACAACACATCCTTGTATGTGAGCAGAGGCCACTGGCTATGGCAGGATTGTCTTTGAAAACTTGACTTTGGTCTACAGTTTGTCAATCAAGAGCAGCCGAGCTGAATATATTGCTGCTGCTGATTAATTCCAGTAATTGAGTGCACTAGTGTGCCAACTAAATTACCGCAGCACTCCTTTTTGTTGTGTACGGGAAAAAAAAAAAAGGAAACTAACTGCTTGTTTTATTGAGGTCTCGCAAATTGCAGCAAATCTTTGACAGTATTTTGGAATTATACTGCAAACACAGAGCTAAAAGGTATTTAATGAATGTATTAAAAATGAATAAGCCATTGCAAAGAAAAAGCAAACTCCGATGCTGTATATACAGCTGGCCAGTCGCAATAGTTAAGTACAAGAAATCCAATATAATCAGTGCCTCCCATTTTAATTTGGCCAGTTTAATGAAATAATACACTTTTTCAATTTGTCAAAGAAAATCATTAACATACAGATAAGGATGTGTTACATGTTTATACGATTTTCAAAAACTTAATCGGGCCGCAAACATTCATCTGAGTTTTGTAACGCATGCTCAAACTTTCGCTTATGCTTGCTCACATGCTTACACACGTTGGTTTCCCACTTTTCAATAATATGCCATCCACTCCTTTGCCCCCCGACCCGCCCCCCCCCCCCCTCCAAAGCTTCCTCCTTGCACCGTAGCAAAGATGTGTAATTTAATGCTCAATTTAGGCTCGTCTCAGTGGAGAGTTTTTTTTGCCTGCTAATTGATAGAAATTAAGCCATTAATCAAGCCACTAGCCATCATTCAACCCAGAGAAGATGAATACAAACTTTTATAATAACCACCTTCCCCATTTTAGCCCTCATTAGCATTAATTTTTAATGTAATTATGCTATTCTTTTACACTGAGCTCATAAATTACTGCTCTTTTGTTGCTGGCTGGCCTTGTAAAATCCAAAGTAATGCTTTGTAGTCTGATCTTTAAGGCAATTACTGGCTTCTTCACTCTTTTATCTCCCTGCATTTCCAATAACCTGCTCTCTAATGATTTATCTCCGCTGTACCCCCCCTTCCCCTTGCCAATCCCGTTCCCCGCTCTTCCTCTCTCTCCACCAGCGGCCAAATGCCCCGCTGCCAGCCTCCGCCTCCAATCCCCTTTCCACCCACATTTTCCCCATCTTTTTACAACAGTCCAAGATACATCAGGGATGCACACAAACATGCCTGCACCAGCTTAACTATATTAACACATGTGTATGAGCGTTTCCAGTGTGTGTACAGTAACTTTGTTTAGTATCTCCTTTAGTCATTTTCCAGCTCGCCCTTCATTAGTGTAAATCCAGCTCCAGCAACGGCGACAACACCTGGGGAATGCCAAGGTAAGAGACTGGCGCTCCATCTCACTCTCTTTCTCTTAGCTGGTCTCCTGTGGGTCTTACCTGTAGGCTAGCTGCTCTTGTTTATGTAACCCCTGAGCCGAGTAAACACGCACACACTCGCAGAGCTCGGCATCAAACAGCTGAGTTAAGCTTAGCAGGGCTGTGTGCTAGGAGCGATAGAGGGGCTCCGGTCTGGCTGCAGCATTCTGGCTGCATCAAAGTCTTTACTGTACGATTCTCCAGGCCCAAACAACAGGCTGCTGCTGCACATGCCTCGGAAATGGACTGAACAACAACAGATAAAAATTAAACAATAGGTTACTCATTAAAATCTGACTGATGAGATTTCACTATCGGCGCCAAATGACTCTCTGCGAGACATTTTGCTCCATGGATAAGGATTTCCATTACACTATCATTAAAACAAAGGAAGAAAACGAGCTTCTGTGTATGCTCTATATCTATGAATATTGCTGCTAATGAGGTATTTTGTTGACTGGGTAGAAAAGTTTAAGTCTCTCCTATAAAAGCCCGGAACCACTGAGTCAGACCTACTGCTCTGCCTCTATAAATGCCACACAGCCAACTTCTGGTATTAAAAAGGTGTCTGGTGTTGGCCTTGGTTTCATAATACTTTTAGACTTTATTGATTAGGGGTTTGCTGACAGGTTCTGATGTTAGCCCTGGAAAAGCATCAAGTGGCTAATGAGCAGCTATTAGGACCATCGATTTGCTGATTTCAGTTGATAGCTAGCAGGACAAAGCTGCACATCAATATTTGCATAACTAATCCCCTACAGCTTAAGGCACTGAAAAATGATACCTTCCTGGGTAAGGGTGACAAAAAGGAGAGACACGCATTCAGGGAAAAAATGAGAACGCACACAATGAATCTCTCCGTGTGTGTGGAGCTGTATGTTCTCCGTAAGAAAGCAAGCCACCAAAAGCAGTGCTGCAACAATGACAAGACGTGATGCTGATGCTTGCCTGACGTCTGCGGCGGTTGGGGTCAACAGGTCGCACAAAATGAAAGAACATTCTGACAGGCCGAGCCAGATGTCCCGGGTGCGCCCCTGAGGACTTGGTGTATGTGTATGTGTCTGTAAGTCCACGCTTAGGCAGCGAAATGTCCAGTGATAGAGCAGGTGGCTGAGCCAGTCTAATGTGCATTCTCATGAGACTACACACACACTCATACATTACCCCACCCCCCTTGAAAAAAAAAGAGTCTCTGTAACCCAAGTCTTCCAACAATGCACCTTCTACCGCAAACACATACACAGGCCAAGTGATCCCCTGCAGGGTTCACCTCATTATGATATTATCAACTGCTCTCTGTGGACTTCTGTCACTCTCATCAGGGTCATGTCACACATCACCGGTACACAGTTGTCTCCCTCGAACCTCTTACAGGACCCGTCAGGTCCAGATGTGGAACTTGTGAAGAACACCACATATGATCACTTCCACTGGATAAAATGACCACGTGGCTTTGCACAATTTGTGACCTTTGCACATATGGCATGTGATATGCTTGTGTGATATCTATTTGGCATCAGGAAATGAAGAGCAGCTGGTGACTCAGTGTCTCACACGCCGTCTTCTAGTGTCTCCTAGTGATAGTGATCTCCCACTCTCAAGTCAATAAAGGTCTGAATGATGAATTAAAGACCCAAACAACCTGCTAATGACAGGATGACATGGCAGCCACGCGCCATGCTTCGCTATCTCCTTCCACATCTCTACTCCCTCCCTATTCACCACTTCTCTCATTCAACTCCACGGTTGTCATCTACCCTCTCAACATCCTCTCCTCAACTGACCCCGGTTCAGTTATTCTACAGTATATTCTCACCGTTCGCACCGAACATCTTCTGACGCCAAGGGGAGAAACAATAGGTTGGCTTCAGTCTGTCCTTCCATCTGTCATGCAAAATATCGGAAGTCACAGACTGTTTACGTAGGGAATGGCGATGCATGTAATTGTTTGATTCTGCCATCAAAACTGCACTGATTGATCTAAAGGATACAGTATTTATTTTTAACTGGCTTAGACAGAGACTTTGCTGTTATTGGTAATGACGTGTTTATTGATGCCTTGTGGGCATTGTGCGGGATCATGAGTATAAATAATAATAATGCATGCTCATATGAAGTTTAAAGGTGGATACTTTTTGTTTACTGCATGTATCATAAATAAATAAGCTCTTTAACCGCCCCCCCCCCCATCTAAGATACGACTTCCCCCTGCTGACCTGACTTCATCATGCTAACTGCAAACGTAGAGGGTTAACTAAAACTAGATGGGTGTGTTTCTCTCCCTCTGTGTATGTGAGGGAGAGAACGAGAACAGTGTGAGTGTTAGCTGATGTCCCGAGTCTGGGCAGCATCACAGAATCTCATTAAACGGCAAAAGCTTTCCCAGGCTGAGTGCTGAGATCTTCAAGATCACAACTTTCTCTGTCCTGAAGCATGACAGTCATTCCTGATACTTTACTTTCTAATAGTTTATCAAATTATCCCAGTAGCTTGCTGCTTTAATGAGTCTGGCAATTTCAAGCTGTGCTATAAGTTATTGTTGTCATACATTAGGATAATCTTTAGCGTGTTAATAACAGAGCAACTTTTAATTTAAAATTCTCTCTCTTTACTCTTCAGCAACCGGTCATTGAGACTCGATGAGCTCTTTCTTCGGCACAGTGGTGTTTTAGTGTGATTAGAATACAGAGTCCTGCCCTGTCCTTTACCAGAAATAACAAGCATTTGACTGCATTAACTTGATGTTAAACTAGGTCTTGCGTATGTGTGTTTGTGTGCATGTACAGAAAAAAGTGCAGCGGTCCACATTTTTCGATCCCAGGCTTGTCAGCAGCTCTTTTATGAACAACTCTATAATTAGAGAAACACAGAGCAACTAATTACTTAATTGGAGAAGGCTCTTTAAAATGAAAATGATGTCATCTGGATCCAGGAAATGAGCTCGATTCTCACATGCACCAATTCATGAACATCAACAACACACGCACACACACCCTGTGACCTACAGTTTCCCTGACATGAAGCCATCAAGCAACCAACTATTTCTCCTTAGTTGGGCTGTAATTGATTCTCCCTTCCAGTCTGCAGGTTCCTGACAGGGTGTGCGTGTGTGTGTTGGCGAGAGCGGAAAAGGGACACAGGCAGACAGTCTCCTGTTTGCGAGGTCTGTTACAAACTATATAAGTAAAGGTCATGGCCGTGTAAGGATGTGTGAGTATGACTGAGTAGTAATTAATTAGGCAAATGTCCTCCAACTCCTCAACATCAGTTGTAGACTGTTAACCTTGGCACTATGTAATACACTTGCCTCTTGTATTTTGTAGGGCATTTTTGCAAAAATAACAAAACAAACATGACATAATTTGAAGATTAATCCAAATCTCCTAACTGTAAATTATTTACCTTCATCCCCTGAATTCCGCAGATGTATATTTATGTGCTTTTACAGATTTCTGTCATATGTAAAAGTTCTCATCGCACCTGTGGTTATATGTGTGCACAGCTATAAAATGCACCGCATCGTGACCACATGCTCTCCACACACTGTCGCTCTACACGTATGATACCTAACGCCAAAAAGCCGCATTCTGTTCAGTCTTGTGCCCAAGTTGCAGAAGCATCAAGTTTTCATCATCATGAGCAGAACTGACAGACCATTTGTGCAGTACGTCATGCGAACGTGTGTTTCCTGCACCCTCTCCCTCCACCCGTCACCCAGAACATAACTTGCAGGGGCCACCACACGGCCAGAGCCACCCACTGTGGCCTGCAACAGTTTGCAGGGGTGTGTCTGACCACCCTGTTTGACTGCATCAAGTGCACTACTCCTGTGTGTGATCATGTCCAGACATACTGTACATGTGTTTCAAAGACCTGTAGTGTTTTCAGTTAGAGAGCCGAGCGCTGCGTGGAAGCTCCTAGAGGTGAAGCTACATCGGTGTGGCAGAAAAGGTTACACAGATTATTCACCTAGATGCAGCCTTCGTTGTCTGAAATTTTAGGGATAATAATCTGTAAGATATGATTTGAAATTAGCAAAAAGTTGGTGAAAGGTATGGATTGCAACACACAGGCACTTAGAATCCAAGATTTTAATCAATAAAAAAATGTACACTCATTTTCATCAAACCAGCCCGATAGTGATCTGCCTGACCCTAAACCTAAACGGCACGGACAGGAAATCTGGAAAATATATCAGCCCGGTGACTCAACGTGAGGTTAGCAGCTGAATGTACACTGGTCCAATGGCAGCAGGTTAATTGATAAGGGTGACCCGAGAAACGATTACCAATCACAGAGGGTAATACGGCGCTGTCAATCATCTGTCCACTTGACCTGAATGAAAAGCGGCTGGAACCTTGCATAGTCAATTTCTGTGTAATCTAGCCTATGGCAGAGATAGCTTCGCTGCTATCGTGTCAAATATGTCATTCCATAGATACATACTTATAGAAATGATTAAGCTATAGGCACCATAGGTGCAGCAGTGACAGCCAGACTGGGCAGCATCCCATTACCTCAGGACAACAAAGGGTCACACAGGGTTAGTAGAATTCAGCATTGGCCTCTATTCATTCACGGGACCAGCAGCTCCTGGGACAGGAGGTCACCTAATCACCTTACAGAGCCGTCTCCGAGGGAGAGAAGGGGAAGCAGGAGGTAGGGGGAAAAAATCAACTTTAAATTTGCAGTGATGAAAAATCAATAAAGCAGTAATTGCTTGGCTTATCACCGTGCAATGAAACAAATTGAGAGGAAGAGGAAGGCAATGAGAGGGCTGGCGTCCATGATGTACGCCAGGGCTTTTTGGCTGCAGCGCGTGAAGCAGAGCATAGCGCGAGAGATAGAGGGGAGAGGAGTTTGGGCTTCAGTGGGCCAAGACAAGGAAAAAAGGTCTCCTCGTGATAATTAAATCTTCTCACACTGATTTTCTGCCAAATTTATTTCCCCGGGGACCATAACTCTGATTCAGTGCTTACAAGCCTTGCATAACTAATCATTTCAATGTGGGGGGAACCACAGACCTGAATGAATAGGGAGGAGAAAGGAGAAAATAAAAAGAGAGACGGCTAGACTGAATGTGTGGCACCATTCATCTGCAAATCAATCACTATTTAGGCAGGACAAAAATCAGAAATAATTGTGGAATGTCTACTGTAAGATTCTATTATAAACAGACCTTAAAAGGGAAGGTGTAATTGATTGTCGGTGTGCTCTTTTTTTTTTTTCCCCACAGTGCTATATGGACAGAACACATCCTCTAATTCCTGGAACAAAAAGAACTCATGGAGCCAATGAAGTGTCGGTTCAATATCCCCGTGACTGCTCCTGGCATGATTGTGTTGAACATAATAACACAACAAATAAGGCCATTTATCTGAAGTAACGACAGGAGATGAGGCTAACTCCACTAATCAATACCAAATCAATACAAACCAGATTTTCTTACATCAGAATCACTGAGACAGATCTTCCTTCAGTTCAGAGTGCTCAAGAGCAATACTGCGCCTCCCCCGAGTCCTAAGGTAGATCACGTAACCAGTGGAAAGGACGCGGCTTTAAAAAAAAAGTGCCCAGGTTTGGCCTGAGTGAGGATGCTGGGAATAACAATTATAGCTTGATATAGCTCAAACGCTCGCCTGTTTTAGTTAATGTAATGAGACCGTGGCTACCAGATCGCTCGTGTTTACCAGCGGATGAATTTCACCACTTGTCCTTCAAGAGGCAGCCGGAGCAGTGCAGATGCAGCTCGGCGAGGTAGCGTGGCATGTCACACTCTGGCCCCGGTAATTAAAACATTTAAAGCAAAGCCAGCCCCCCTGTGCTCCTGGGGTGTGATAGGGGGGTCACGCGCCTGTAGATTCTAATTTGTGCTCCATTTGTATTCATGACAGGCACGTGCTAAATATTTAACAGCAGCCCGGCAGGAGTTTTGTATTGTTAGGCTTTCCAGGTCAAATAATTTGATTTCAAGGCAGATTACATTAAGCGTCAATGTCCAAGCCACCACTCTCACTTGCCTCTCATTTCCTGTCTTTTATTACAGCTGAGATAGGCCACAACTGAAGGGATACGGCTTTGGATTATACAAGAGCTTGTTATCCATGGATTAGTTATTATTTTCAATTAGTAAAGGGATCACATCATTTATTATGGACGCACACAGGCAGACACTTAGCTGACTGACAAATTGTGTAGCAGAGCATGTAATCGCACACGACAAGAGAAATATTTCAAACAAATGACAGTGCGGGCAGAAGCACCCCTATTTCACTCAGACAGACCGTTCTTGATAGAGGTATCACCAGTATGCGTCTTCTTTTCCTATATGGCTGGATATGGTTTCATCGAGCCATTTTCTGCTCCAGCCGAGGCCCCGCAGTGATTGACAACAGAGCTAGTTAAACGGTGATGAGGCTTTAATGGATGCTAGGTCGAGGGACTGGAGGGGGGGGGGGGGTGAGCTGGCTGAATATTTAATGGTCATATAATTCCTGAACACAGACGCACACAGACAGGTACACTCCCAACCCGTGACCTGTCCTACACACTGTGTAATTAGGGAAACAGTCCTTTCGTTTAACTGCCAAAAGAGCAAACGGTAGGTATATACTCCCCTAATGATATGGGTTAAAGAGCTATTATACGTCTCATTAAAATATATGATCTCCCAATCTGGTGGTGGTTTGAGGTAATGGGGACAGAGTAGCACCGGGGCTAAAACACTATCCACAGGCTATAGCCCAGTGTCCGATCCAGATCTACATAATTCTGTCAAAGAGTGGTGGCACAAATGAATAGATGTTTCTCTCAGAGCCTCATGAACGACGCACAGGAGCCATATTTCACCATGCCGGTAAGTTGGAATGAAGTGGGGACATCATGCATTTGACACTTCTGCTGGAAGTATCTTAATATATATCTCCTTACTTCTCACCATCTCATTTGGTCGCTACCAGCTTTGGAAGTATGACTCTGTTTGCTGTTTTAAACCCATTTATTGGAGGTGACTTAACTGCCACAAAAGAGAAAGGACGGAAATGAAAAAATAAATCTGGAGTTCCCAACAGGTAAGGAAATGCAGTGGTAGGTTTGGGTTAGTTAGAGATTGATAATGTCAGTAAGATTTGGTTTGAAATGAATTACTACCACATACACACACACACAGTTACACTGGCAGTCAGTCCACCTTATTATAGCCGGACACAGTATGTAAAACGCCTCCAACGCACACAAACAGCATCTCACAGCTTTAATAGCTTAAACAAGGCCCCAGCTAACAAAGGAATCATCCTCACAGACTTTCATATCACATGTTTCCTTTTTCAACCACTAGCATCCCTTAACCAGAGAGCCAAACACTTCTTTTAAGTGGAGACTACTTTGTTAACTGATGACCACAGGGCCAGTTATTGATCCTCTCTTATTTCTCTCTCAGTAAACCCTGCTGATAAAAACCCTTCTCTTCTCGCAGGGCTCTGCACTGTGCAGCCATGGTGCGCTACAATAATAACTTGCATATCATAGGATCCACATGAATCAGATCTCGGTGGTTTCGATTAGGGCTAAACTAACTCAAATACATTGCCAGTCAAGGATGTGAATCTATTTATGAACGAGGAGTGTAGGTGGTAGTGTTCTTCACTTCTCCCCTTCATTCTCTTTAAAGGCTCTCTCATTTCAGTTGACTTAACAGTTCAAGTTTAAACTTTATAGTTATGTCGACCTCTAAGAGGCCCTGCGGAGAATTAGGAGACCCCTGGTGATCTGCTGTTTAGCAGCAGCAGTGGCCCGCCTCCTTTAGTGCTGGGAGGAACGGCAGAGAAGGATGCAGCTGGCTGACTCTGCTTGTGTGTATGTGTGCATTTGTGACGGTGCCACTGGTTTCTCTCACTACCGGAGGAGGGGGGCGAGTCATTAGGGCCTCTTTGTGGAGCCTGTCTGATTACACTTCATGTGTCACTGTTCCATTAAAAGGAATAATATGACCATCGTTGAAGGCAGCACCTGCACAGCACGTAGTAGCGCCGCGCTCGACTGCGCTATCAAGAACAACACCCTTCTTCATACAACACACAGCTGAAGTAAGCCTTTGAGCGAAAGGGGAATAAAGGTCGACCGATTCCAAAAAGAGAAAACTGTACAGTGTGAACTTAAAAAAAGTTATTTGACTGGGAGTCCTGCTCCAAGCGAGGAACTTAGTCACCACTTTGGCAATGTTTTCACACAGAGAAGAGAAAAGCAGGAAAAAGAAAAGAGTAAGAAAGACAAAATAAAAAAAAGATGGCTGGAGAGGTGGAAGTGGTTGATGAGGACAAACGGTGGTGGGATGAAAGACAGTATGCGAGACAGAAAGCATAGCAGGAGAAATCAGACTGGAGGGAGGAAGATTTAGAAAACCGAATAATATTAATGTAAGAATGGAGAGAAGCTGAGAGCACAAACACAACTAAAAAACGAGAAAAGACAAGAATACATTCTTCCCAGAACTCAGGGACCAAAGCAAGAGTGCAAGGCTAATTAGTTTCTGATGGCTGGACTTTCATTTGGCTAAAAGGTCAGCTAACTTTAAAGGTCACACTGACACGCCTGCTCCAAGTAAACACAGAAAACTGCACAAAAAGAGAGTCAAGCAATGCAAAAACACGCACACAACAACAAACTATATTACTGCTACGCCTGTGTGTGTATAAACACACACGCGCGCGGGCGTGTATAATTGGGAACAGCACATTGGAGATTCTCATTTATTTCATGTCGGGGTCAGAACAGGAACTAGGGTCATTACTCCATCTGAGGACTTTTATTACTGCTAGCACATCCACTGCAAATTACTCTTGACTTTATTTGAATAGTTATTATAAAGATAATCTTACTGTGTGTGTGTATGTGCTATGTTGGTGGTAGTTTGGAGGGTGTGTGTGTGTGTGTGTGTGTGTGTGTGTGTGTGTGTGTGTGTATGTGTGTGTGTGTGGCACGAATCTG
>JAUMHF010000005.1:15113269-15132649 GCA_032359275.1 Microctenopoma steveboyesi
CCCCCCCCCCCCCCCCCCCCCCCCCCCCCCCCCCCCCCCCCCCCCCCCCCCCCCCCCCCCCCCCAGGTTGGCAGGATGAATTTACTGCCTGCAACGCCGAGCACATTTCTGGCTCACACATCTGCTATTTATCTTTATGAAGATTACAGCTTAGTTAATGAAAACTTACGGAGTGTGATTGAAGCAACATTATTAAAGACTCCAGCTTAAATAATCTGGTAATTATTAAATAATCTGTTAATGTAAACACGTCAAGTTTTAAAGATAAAATGTGTAGAATCAGTGACATTACAGAGAGTGGAGCGACCGCCTGAAATAAGACACAGGAACACATAATAAGCGTTTGAGGAGTAAGCAACCGTTGTGTTTATGTGTCTTCATTTGATTACAGGCATTGCCTCATCTTCATATTGTTTTATAACTGCATATGTAATTCATGTTTTAAACTTGCTTCAGCCCATTTGAGACAGACAGACGTATAAACCGAAGCCGAACAACAGATGTCTCACAGCCTAAAATATTTGTTCCTATTTAGTGATCTTCTTCTCAGTGGTAATATCAATGTCTATTTAGCAGAGAAGAAAAAACAGAAAAACTTGAATTATTTCCGTCCCACATTTTATCTCGCCAACAACTCTATTAATGTAAACTGTGTTCCTTTTTGTGGCTGATGCTTTGCTTTTTGTTTTCCTTTGAGACTGTGCTGTCAATTTAGAGCTGCTTTGGTACGTCCATATGTCGATTCATGACGGACACAGCCACACATAACTCACCTTCTTCTAGTTTCTTCCGCGCCTCCTCCTCTCTCTTGGCAACTTTGGCCTTCAACACCTCGTCTGTCTTCGCTAAAAAAACAAAAGACAAAAAGACATTATGCTATATAACATTTTCAAGATGCAAATATTAGGAAATAGACTTAGATTTTTTTAATGCTCCAAACTATTTTGGATTTGTCACTTCTTTTAAAAATTAGAAATAAAAATAAAGGATACAAGTAGACACAAGGCTTAAAAGATATTGTTGTGGTTTCTCCTGATTTGATGCTCATTGCGCAAAATGCTGAAAAATACCAGAGGATACTGGCTCAACACGGCGTATTAATCAACAAAAAATATGAATCATGCCGCCTTCTCCTTTTCCTACCAGTCAATACCTTGTTCAGCTTTCCCTTCATACCCCTGTAAAAGTCAGCGTGTCTTCCTGAGAGGTGTTTATCGTCTCGGCATAATGAAAAGCTTAAGAGAAAGTGAGGCAGCAGGAGTAAATACTCGTCAGGGCATTTTAAGCATCTCTCATCATGAGCAGTGTTGTTGGAGCTCCCTTTTTCTGCCGCCTTTCCCCTTGAATAATCAAGATGTTAAGCCACATTAAAAAATATAATGCCGTGTATGGCAGGACTATCAATACTGCCTCTAAATTAATTACATTTCCATTGCGGCGCATCATTTATTTTGCAGCGTTGGGGCCTCGGCGGAGCCATTCGCCTTTATTGCTATCTCACTTGGTTGATGAGTGAGCTATGTAAAATTGAGTCTCCAATATCATTACACTTAATGAGTTTAAACTTTGAGGAAAAAAAAAAAGAAAGAGGGAGAGAGAAACAGAAGAAGGGGGAGGAACAGAACTGCACTGTTTTGGGGAAGTTAATACAATATAATAGTGGGTGTAAGTGTTTGTGAGTGCTTACAGAATGTTTGTGTTAGGGCACAGCTGTGGGTGTCCGAACGTGGTTTACTGCACCACTTGGGACGGCGTACGTGCGTGCGTTGTGCACACGCTGCTGGTTTTGTGTCTGGCTGTGCACCGATTTGTACTACAGGCCAGTTATGTTATATAAAAATGTATAGAAAAACACGCGCGCGTGTGTGTCTGTGCGTGCGTTTGGTCGCAGGAGGCCATGGGTTGCTGCTAGCCTCTCGGTGACTGTGCTGCTGGTTTTGTTGAGTAATTGGCACAGACAAAGAAGCTGTCACGCTGCTGTTACGGCTGGTTAAATCTGGAGGTTCCACATCTTTACTAACAATGACTCTACATGGATGACTGAACCCTCATCTACCTCCCTCAGCTAGTGTGTGTGTGCGTGTTTGTGTGTGGGAGCATGTCTAACCGATCGTACAACAACCAATCTATTTCTCTCAGCCAACACAGTCATAATTTAGTAAGTTTGTGTGTGTGTTTGCCAAAAGCCAAAGCATAGGCTACACCATCCTACAGTATTTCAGTTACAATAATCTGTTTTCTTGTTTGTATGCACACGTGTATTTGTGCGAGCATGCCTGTGTATGTGGTTTTTGTGTATGTGCGTGAACTTCTCCTGTGTTCTTCAGTTCTCTCTTTGCTCTAGGCTACCGAGAGGCAGGTAGGAGACGGAGTACTGGCGCTGAGACAGAACGGGAGGGAGAGAAAATGGAGGGAAAAAAGGGAAAGGGAGATAGGCAGATAGATGGGGGCCGTGTAAGGAAGAGGAAGAACTGACAGCGAGGGAAGCAGACAAACAAGCAGAAATAAGAGAAAAAGCCCTGCCTGTGTGAACACAAACATGTGCACACAAACAACAGAAACGATTTGTCACCTCTTTTTGTTTGCATGTTTATCCTCCACCTCTATCCCTTCTTCCCTCCCCCAACAGGTCCTCTTATCCTCTCGCTCTCTCTTCTCTCCTTCTGTTATGCCCTCTCCCACCCCTCCCCGTTTTTATATTTTCTCTTCCTTCTCTTGCTCATCTCTCCAGTACACTGTGCCTGGGGGCGATAGCAGCAAATCAAACTGTTTATCCATCTCTCATCAGTGCACTGCCTCACGGGGCTCCTGCCCCCTCAAAACAATGAAAGTAGGCCTGAGCGCTGAGCCAGGGATACGATTTAATTACATCAATAAGGAGCTCTGCTTCACTAAAAGATAAACTACAAAAACTACATTACAGCAACACACTTTACCGCACCATCATGAAAAGCCTTTTAACATTACAGTTAAAACGCATGAAATGAGAATCGAGAATCAAGCCTCACGACTGCACACATCTAGAAACGCAGGCATGTTTGTGTGAAGAGGCTGCCTGTTGGAAGTATATTTCCCAGCAACTTAGTTGCTCCAGTTCATTGTGGAATAATTCTGTGATGGACTTTTATTAAAGCGGGTAATAAACGGCCGGCTGTCGGGGAGAAGCGAGGCCTTTCACTTCATTTAGACTTTGTTCCGTCTTGGCTGCAGGGGTGGAGGGAAAGAGGAGGGATGGCAGTGGGAAGGGGCGGCGAGAGCGTCAGTGAAATCGCATTGTGATTATGAGTGTAATTGCAGCTCAGGGGCCCAGGGGCCATGTAGCTCTGACGGCGCTAGAAGATGTTTTATGCACAGCAACAGAGAGGAAGATAGTCAGAAAGAACGAAAGAGGGAGAGTGGGAGGGAGAGGCAGGCTGCCAGGATGTGCTTTTTTTTTCACAGAATCTCCTCCTGCGTCTCTTCTCCTCCCTTCTTTTTCTCCCTTTTCTCTCCCACACCCGAACATCCTTTTTTACACCTCTCCTCTTCCTCTCCTATTCTCTTCTCCTCCTCTCTCCTGTCCTCATCCCTTGGCAGGATTAGCTGGGTCTCGTTAGAGGGGAAATGTAATAATGCTCCCACCAGGTGGAATCGGGCCCGCTCTATTATCAGTCAGGAGATGGATGGGCCATGTAGGGCCATGAGCGCAGGCAATTTAGATTCAATAAACTGGCAAAGCAAGACCCCCAATCTGATTTATCTCTTACACGCCGCCAATGCTTGCTGCTATGATGCTGATTCCCTATTACTGCTCAGAGAAGGACTATTCATTGGATGTAAGGCACGGCAGTCAGAGAGGCTTGTCGGGCCCCCGGGACAGCAGCAAAACAGATACAGCAGAGGGTTAATACGTTTACACACAGATAAGCAATTAAATCTAAGGCTGAGGTGAGTTATAGAGTTATTAAAGAGGGATGGGGGGGTGGGAGGCGGGGCGGAGGGTGAGGAAAAAGAAGCAGGGAGGTGTTATTCAACACAAGAGTGTGGTAGCTTGGGCCTTAGGCCAGTAAGTAAGTGAGAGAGGCTATCATTTTGTAGAGTTCGCGAGGTGTGAGAACAACAGAGGAGCAGCCTGCCCACATTGTTCAATAAACTCAATACAGCAGCAGCATTTGAGATATGACTGAGGTCAACACAACAGTTATCCACTTAGTCTGAGCATATGCATGCAACTGTCTCCATGTCAAAATGGAAGTGGGTATGTGTTGGCGTAATGGGCATATTCATATCCACCACATACCTTCGCTGAGAAAGCTGAGCATCACACTTGACTGTTTGTGTTTGCGCATGGGCGCGAGCGCGGCTGTGGCGCTGCTAGTGGCGCGCGTCGTTCCGTCCAGCCGCCAATCAAAGTGAATCTGAATGTCAGCAGGATAGGAGGCGTGATAAATCAGCCTCGCACCCAACGACAAACAGAATATTAGAGGCAGCGTAGCGCCATTGGAAAAATGTCCCTTCCAATAAGCCAAGTGCTTTACAGTGAAGCTCAGCAGCTGGCCCTCGAAACAACGCGGAATACCAGAGAGACAGTTAAAGAAGAAATAAATATATAAGACACAGGCAGCAAGACAGGCAGACAGACAAACAGACATCCAAGCACAGTGACGAATAACGGCCCTGACAGGCAGCGAGTCAAGACAAAGAAACATAAGAACACAATGGGGCTGGAGGACAGATAGGTAGGCACACTAACTGACATATAACAAGTCTGACAAGCACGAAAACAACCCAGACAGACAGACAGAAATCTGCTGGACAGCCCTGCAGATCGATAAACTGTTGAGATTTCAATATGGCAATGTATAGAAAACCCTTTACTTATTCATTCCACAATTTAGGCTGAACGAAAGCAACAACGTGATGCACACAGAACAACACACAACTCGACTATCGCCCCATGTTGCCAGACCAAAACTTTACATGGAGTGAAAGCGGAAGATGTGTTGATAGAAAAAAAGTGAGTAAGTCTCACAGTTGAATTATCATAGACATTTAATTAAAAATATATATATATATTACAGGGTAATCATTCCTCCTGTAACATCCATGTGTTGATCAGTCATTCGAGAGACACATTCTCTCGTGTCAATCCAGGAAATACCAAATGTAAAATGTAGAATACGGTTATCACTTTATTGCATGTGAACACAACCACAGCGGTGCAGTTTTAAAATAGGATGTACTGAAGTTCATGTGCTGTGTGATACTATTTAGAAATGAAAAATCATAAACAAAGAACGCCTACAGGGGATCAGGGTTCTACACTTTCCTGGTTTACCCAGTCTTAAATGAATAAATCTTAACTTTTCTGTCTTTCTACTTCTTTTTAAGACTTTAGATGAAAAGAAAACTGTAGTACTGAATACTCATGGTGCTGTTATATGGGTTAGCACAAAGCAATGTCTGAAGTGACCACTAGGTGGCAGAGTATGCAGACAACAAGTGGAAAGTTTCTGCAAGGCCCTGATTTTACATGTGAGCCTGCCACAGCAGGCAGGTGCACAGATGACCCTCGATCAAACACAAGAAGAGCACTTGTAGTATTGCACCGTATTGAACCCTGATTGGAGGGACATGAAGTCTTTTCAGTGTTTTGCAACAAAATGCATTAACGCCTATGACTATTTTTATGTTTGAATGTCACACAGAGTGAGGCTATTCACAGAAAACAAGAGACCTGAACTTACATGATCTTTACTGCAGGCTGCCTTTTGCATCCATCGTCGGGCTGATTTAACACCCATGAAATATTTACAAACTAAACAATTAGAGAGAGTTATCTTACAAAATCAATCAATTATTCATTGCCAATCGTCTCAAAAGCTTTTTCTTTTCATTCTGATGCTGGGAGGGTGCTTCAATTGCGTTTCTTGCTCCTGTGGTGTTACGGCTGTTTTTATGGAGGAACTGCCTAAAAGAAGGAGCCAAACGCACATTGCCAGTGCTGCATGCCAACTCGATTCTGGCTTAGGTAAGCTTAAAAAGAAACAACCTCGATCGACACGCTGATCATTACATTATTCTATACATGAAGTCAGATGGACAGTTTGGATCGTTTATCGGCATGTGTGAATAAATGAGACATTCCCTTCTTCAACCCCCGATGTCGGAGTCAACATTCAAAACTCTGGAGCACTGCTTACGCAACATTTGTTCTATTCATTTTTAAAACAGCTTCTTAACTCTGGACACCTGTGCTCTCTGTTCGTGTTCTTCTGTTCGGTGTTCATGCAGAGACTCTGTCAAACCGAAACAGGTGAGGAATTAAAAAGAGATTTATCCAAAGGAAAAACGGCACCTAACTCAGCCCCGACTTCATTTTCTCAGCACAAATGTATACACTTTAAATCCATATTAAGTACACAATAACAACTATAAGAATTTAAACATACAGTAGACTGGTCCTTCAATCCTCCTGATGTGAAAACTTGTTTGTGCACATGTAAACCTGGTTATATAATGAATATATTTGTGTTTTTTTTTTTTTACAAGTTATACCACTGAACTAAAAGCTAAAAATGTAAATCAAGTAGTTAAAGCATTCCTTCAATTAAATGATGAGTTGATTTAAGCATAATCTCTTGTTCTGGTGAAAGCAGTCATGTAGGAGGAGCTGTTTAATGAGCGAGAAACAATTCATTTGAATTGGTTAGAATCATCGCACAACCAAAATCTACTGACAACAGTAGGCTGACACCACTAAAGCAATTTGCAACTTTGCAACAACATATTCTGGATAAGAAGTAGCTATAAACTGTCTGTTGTGTGGAAATGATAGGCAAACATTGTTTTGTTTATTTATTTGATTTGTTTATCTGCGGTCCTGCCTCCTCTGAATGACAAATACAGACTATGACCATCTGCTGTTATGGAAAGTTATTCACACTCATAAAAGTGTAGAACATATACTGTACGTGCTGCTTGGCTGTCACTAGCCGTAGTGTTTGCATCGTCTTCGAGGCGATGCAACAGTTCTCACTGGTTCTTTGACGAAGGCTCGGCATGTCTCTGGTCTAAGGCCTGACATTTCTAAATGCTGTAGAGAGGACGGAGGTTTAACTCAAGTAACGAGCAATTAGGACAACACAACCTTCAAAAACTACACAAAACAGTAAAACCGGCAAAATATTTCTTGGTAGACCAACTCCTCAAGTCAAATACTTGATTTCCTACTGAACAAAAGCATAATGAATACGTATGCTGAGCCACCCAACCTGCCCAGTGCTTCATCTGCTGCTCCTTGTTGTTGTAAAGATCTTTGTTGCCTGCTGTTCTTTTCTCTGTCCTCTGTCCACTCACCCCAACCGGTCGAGGCAGTTGACCGCCCACCCTGAGCCTGGTTCTGCTGGAGGTTTCTTCCATTGGAGGGAGTTTTTCCTTTCCAGCGCTTGCTCAAGTGGGACTCTTGAGGTTTTCCATATTATTTTGTATTTACCTATTTTTTGTAAGGTCTTAAACCTTACACTGTAAAGTGCCTTAAGGTGACCTTTGTTTGAATTGGCGCTATATAAATAAAGCTGAATTGAATTTTATGCGTGAATTGTTATGCTTGTATGTATTAATTCAGCCACGTAGTTTCCTTAAGAGTTATCTGGGCATTTTTTGAACTCTCACACACAGAATTTCCGCCAGTTTGATGAGGATGATCGGTACAATAAGCCTCAAATCTATAACCCAAACTCCTTGCCCCACAATACACCGATCTTGTCTACTTTGGGCAAAACCTTGTACTCGAGGTCTGGGGTCGAGAACCGGTTTCATTTGGAGTCAGCAGTTAAATAAGCATCTGTGCAGTAAGGTATTGCCAAAGCATGTGGGTGGCTCGAGCTTCGCACCACCACATGCTCTTTAAACCCAAGGGCAGTACTGTATCCCCCGACTCTGACGCTGCCCCACCGCGGTCAGACAGATGTTGAACCTGGACCCTGGGCCACAGAGGAGAATGGCTGAGAAGGTTTGGAGGGGCAGAGGCCTCAAGCAGACATTGAGATCAGAGAAGAACGTTACTCTGGGGACCACACACTGCCATGGGCTCCACATACATATGCACACGCAAACACACCTGAGGAACACACATGTCCACATACTCACATAAGGCTTACACAAATACATAAGACACAAACCAAAGGGGGAGGCTAACAACACACGCTCTATACTACATCCACCAGGTCATGCAAAGTTCAAGCTTGAAACTACTTTAAACAACCTGCCATGTAAGACTAGTAGATATTAAAACATATTAGTGTGCGTCTGGTCTACTGATGTGATAGGATTGTGTGTATGCCTCTAGGTAAATATAAAAGTTCTGTCATGTGACCGTCACTGAGATGAGGAGGCGAGCGCATAACAGAGGTCTTGAGAGGGCAATCAGACCAAATCCATAATGCAGGGATCACACAGTGAAATATTAAGCATCCTGGGGCCTCTGAATGACATCTCACCCCCAACTTCAACCTCGTCATGTCTCCACATGACACCGTCTCTTCCTTATGTCTCTCAATTTTTTCTCCCTTCTTATCTCCATTATTTCCACTTTTAACTAAACACCCCTGCTTCTTTGTATTCATTTCTATCATTTAACCTCTGCACAGGTTCATGCACCAGGTGCAGGCGATAACCAATTTATAGACAAATCCTTCGTACAAAGCTAAAAATCCGTTCACCCCACATTTGGTGGGTCTTACCAGGCTACTTGTCATAGGATAAAGAAAAATCATCTTGAGATGCTACAGTGACTGAATTCTTGAGAGCTAAAGGTAAAAAGGGGTTCAATGTTGCACAGGCGCAGTGTGAAGTAAGTTTGTATTTGAGTATCACTTTTAAAATCATCTTACACTTGACATTTGAAAGCAATCAAAGAAAGCAGGTTATAGTTGAGAGCAGTGATTGACTAAACACTGACATGTATGTGAACATATGGATGAGTTGTACTGAACATTATCAGGTCACTCATTACCTAACTTAAGTAATTACATCTACAATCATTCACTCTCTGACAGTAAAACATGTGTAAACTGTACTGCTACATCACTAATTTACATTTTCCTTAATACATAAAGATAAACACTCAGCAGGAAACATGCCAACAAGTCTAAACCTGAAAGGCTAAAGAGCCAAAAAGACAAGTTAAGGTTTTTTTAATGGTCTAGTCAAAGTCCGAACCTGAATTCAACTGAGATGAAAAAAAGAAAAACCCATAAATTGTTCTATACCATACCAGAGAAGCCGCCGCTAATTACATATTTATTTGACTCATTACAACAGTAAAGATTCTTTACAACAACTTTCACTGTTTTTTTTGTGAGCTTTTTTTTTTTTACACAAAATCTCACATTGGTCTAAGTAAGTACAACCCGCCTGTATATGTTTCTGTGCATCATGTGTAACTTCAGGTCAAACATGCTCGCCCCGTGTGTGTGTGTGTGCGCGCGTGTGTGTGTGCGCGTTCATTTATTCCCGTCTAAATCCACTCCAGCGTGCTGTTGAATGACGAAGAATAGACTGATTCCCCTGCTGAAAACCTGTTGGATGTCATTGTGGTGGTACACCACTGAGTGTTTGTCTGAGCGTCTCATGTGTGTAGTACTGCTGGTGGTGGCTGTGGTAGGGGGGCAATGGGACTAAGTCTATTAGGACCCCCGCACATGAAAGGTAAACTGGAGCCGCTAATCGCAGTGCTGACACAAGAAGGTTCAGAAGGGCGGCCACTTAGAAAAGAAAGGCAGGAGAGCCGGGACACTGGCAGCATCAATAGGGCTCAGCACAACTGACCACATTACAGGAACAAATACACACTGAAGAATAGACACGCAAACTAGGTGGTCTCGGAACGTCTCTGCCTTCGGTGCGGACTTTACGGATGGTGAGTCAAGTGTATGAGTGTTTGTGTGCAGGTACTTCTCCAAAAGTTGGTCTTCATGATATTTTTTATTTTGTTTTTTTATTTTATTACACTCAACTATGTATTTGACATTTTTGATTTTTCTAGCCAAATACAGAGATTTCTAACCTTCACCAGAGTCCCAGAGATCTAAAGCTGTGTGATAGTTCATTTTCAGCATGACAGTGACCCAAAGCATGCAGCCATGACAAAACTGTCAGACCGTGACCTGGTTTAAGAATATTTGTCAGGAAAAACGGGATAGAACACCCACAATCAGGTGAACAGAACTTCTAGAGACTTACTCGAGAAGACTTAAGGCTGTAAATGGGTTATGAAAGGTGCTAAATATTTTAGATTTGGGTTTTTGATTTTTAATGAATTCTAAATTTCAGATTTTCTGTTTTCACTCTGTCATTAAGAGTTGGTGGAGCTCGAGTGATGGGCAGAAATTACTATTTGATCCATTAAAATTAAACAAAAACGTAAAAGGGGTTTGAATACTCCCTGAAGCTACTGTATTTGGAGATGAATGCTGTATAAGATACGATGAAGAAAAAAAGAAAGAAGAAATTCATGAGAGCAGGAGGGGGCATACTGAGAGTGGCACCAGGAAGAGGGGGAGACGGGGGAGACAGCCTGGTTGAAGGAGGAGCAGCAGCGTAGGGAAACTGGACAAATGACAGCCCTCGAAGGCAGTGTTGTGCACTCCCTTCTCTCTTCCCTTGTTCTCATCTCTTAATGCTTATTTTCATCACTTTGCTTAAAATATTGATAATCAATTAGCACTACGTCTGTTTTGCTACAGAATCTGTGTCACGGTCTATCACTCTGTCAGAGCCAATTCACTGCTCATTCAAAGTTCATTTTTCCTTGGCGGCTCTGTGCCTTTGGAGGAGTCATTACGCGGGGAACATAGCCTGGGGTGCAATCACCTATTCTCTTTCATTACTGGGGAGATGGAGAAGGTGAGAGAGATTATTAGAACTTTGGAATGATCACAAAGCTCCACACCGCCTGTCAGATCCCCCCTACGTGTAATTCATCTGGTCTCACTACCCCTACCCCTTTCCTTTCCACTCTCCCTCCTCCCTCCTCCCCCAGCCTGAGCCAGGGGTTTGGCCATAGACATTATTCATGAACATCTGCAGCGCGCTGAATATTCCACAGCCTCCACCGTGATGAAAAGGGAGCTGCCCCTTTGACTTGAAAATTAACATGCTGGCACAGAGATTATGGATGCGCCGTTTCATTCCACGCAGAGCTGGGCCACGCTGAGACTGGTCGAGCTGATGGCCCGGGCTGGGGCTGAGCGAGGCGGAATAAATGGGGCAGGTGCAGAAATGGCTCTTTGTAATGGTGAGGTGTCCGTTTCAACGGGTAACAGGAAAATAATTAAGTTATTAAATTATTTTATTTCAAGGTAATGAAAGTGACAGTGGTGCATGTGCACAAACAGGAACCATCACGGATACAACAGTCGGATCAGACATTAATAGTAGAACTGTGATGCGGCTGCTGCTGTAGTAGAATTACGGGACGCTGCCGTCACTTCATTCTCAACTCTCCAGCTCCAGCAGCAGTCATTATCTCAGGTAGAATTTCATAAATATGATCACTCAAGCGCTCTGATTTATGTGGGAAGGGATCAAACACATAAATGCTTTATGTTAAACTCTATTTAGGATCATGAAGTAGAGCTGAAACAAAAAACTCTTTGTTACCGATTGATCTGCCGCTTTACAGACAAATGTCTGTAAACTTAGAAAGTGGGGTGGGTAACCTGGGTAAAGCTAAACTTGTGGTAAACATCTCACCGCTTCCCTTCATTCTCTCCTGACAGAACGGAGAGTCTTCCCCGGTCACACCAGGAGCACCGCTGCTGGAGAGAAGCCGAGCATCCTGCTTTCTTTCCCTCTTTCTCATGCCTGTGTGCGCTGTCCCCTGCCCACCCCGTGTCCTCTCACCCCACAGCTCCTAGTGTTGTCCCTCAACATTACTCACAAAGAAATAATAACTATACATATACAACAGGAAAATGAGAAAGTGCAATTATCATGTGACAGCTTAGTGCTGTTTGAGATTAATGCAATATCTGTAACTACGCTGATTGACTGAAATGTCTGTCCCTATTTGACATTTCTCTCAATTGTCCCGTTTTTGCACAACACAGTGGAAGGTGACTTTTTATAGAGCTTCTTACACCTGTAGCCCTCTAAGACTTTAAATATAGTGTCTTTACTAAGTTTAATTTCCAATATTTAGTTGGCCATTCACATGTTCTGAAGCCTTCACATGATGGTAAAAGCTAGGACGTGTAGCTAAGCTGCAATAGCTTTCGTTTGATTATGTACAGGTATGACTAACTACTGTAGGCATGTGTATCAATGCATATCTGTTATGTTGGCTTTACACATTTCTAACTACACTCAGCAAGGTTTGCACCACAGTAAATAAAGCAAGATCGAACGGGAACAGAATGGACGAGGTGAAAAGAGCAAGAGATAAACGCAGACAGACATCCTCCAAAAAGAGAAAGAAGTTGAGAAACCACACTTTAATGGTTCTGAAAAGGGGAGCGGTTGGCAGGTTCTGGTAGGGATAGGGGAAGGACTTTGTGCTGCCTTTTGTTGATTGTAAATGGCAGAGCAAGTTTACTCTGGCAGCTGGAGTCAAAATGGAGTCTGACAGCTTTGTCAGGGAGTTTGAGCGGCTCAGTGGCAGGGCAGGAATCAGGATGATTCCATCCCTTTCATCTCCAAATCGCCGGCGTACGCTCATGAAACCTCCATGGTAATACAAAAAAAAAGGGAAAAAAACCCCAGCCTGGTATAGTTTGGGGATGACAGGCGATTGTTTTCTAAACACTTGTCAAAATAGAACAGAGAAATAAAGAAGATGCAATGAATGAGAAAAATGGCAGACCAAAGTCTGAAAGCGCAGAACGAAGATGTCAGAAGATGTTAACAGTGCCTCGGAAAAAGAAATAAATAAATAATCACAGCACTCGTTTCCACCTTTCCTCTCTCCTCCTCTATTTGTGTTTCTTTGGAAATATCCACAAGACATTGCTGCACTACAACCCACTCACGAGCTTGCCCTGTGTGTTTCCTAACTGCAGCCCCTATGTAGTTCCGGTCATCTTAGCAACCTTTGGCACCACATTTCAAACTTTCCCAAAAAACCATGAACATTAGCAACACTTTGTTTAATCAATGCAGGCCTATTTATCTTTTTGTTTCACCAACAGCCCTCTCCCCAAACTCTCTACTTTTCTTAGGGAGAGTGTGAGAAGTGGCAGCGGGAAACAAAGTCAAGTCTACAGCATGTGTTTGAGAGAAGGGATTGACAGAATAAAGGAGGCTTTACTAGCATTGCTTTGTACCGTTACACTCTCATAGCTTTATCCCTCTGATCCCTTCTACCTCTATCTGCCCGCCTGTTTTTTTATTTCTTTTTCAATTTACAGGATTTGTTTCTGTGTGTCTGACAGCAAGAAGGATGAGGTATAAAATTTATCTTTATCCTGGTTTTGTTGCGTTTCCTCCTCCTCGACAATGCATGTCAGTAATTAGCCGACCAGTTGGGTTCCAAGCTTTTTCGATTGGGTGCGTTCGTTTGCCAACTTTCGCCTTTTGTTCTTGCCACACAATACCGCCCACTCGCCCTCAGTGTCTCTCTCCCTCGCTCTCCTCTCTGCTCCCCGCCTCACACCCACACAGGGCGTTACACAATCTATCCAAATGTGCTTCGCTTTAAAACCCCATTACTTAGCCCCTGTTGTTTTGTTCAACACAATTAAAAGAACAGGCCCTTCATGAGAATTCAGAGAGCTTCGCTCTGTCCTTCCCTCCCTTCTCTCCTTCACTTTCTGCTCTTCTGTGGTTCAGCGTTGGCTGAAGAGTTACTGTGAACAGGCCAGCTTAGTTCCCCTAATTCCCTGGGTTTTGTTTGTATATCGGCTTAGTTTGGTTCCATTTGAAACTCCTCAATGCCATGCTTCATCCTCTAGCTGTAGCCAGACCAGTGAGCAACTTTAAAGACCAGTCAGCCAAATAGAAACAGGGACGTCCACACACAAACACAGACACATAGCTCTGAAGAGCTCGACAAGGTTAGAGGGCACAAGCATTGTTATCTTTCTAAGTACTGACACACTTCAAAAGGGTGAGAAACTTGAAACCTTTTCTTTTGGTAATGACTACCTATTCAGGCGTTGGCAGAGGGTCTGGTGGTAATTTCAAGCTCTGGCCTTCCACGTAGACATGTAAGTCCTGCAGGATGAGTTCAGTTCAAACAAAAGCCAGGTAAATGAGAGAGAAGGCTACTGGTCAGTAACGACCACAAGGTCACTGTCAGGGAAGTGTCAAGAGGGAAGGAAAATGTCTCATCTAAGTCACCTTATCATTACGAAAAGTATTGTAATAAATGAGTCTAAAACAACTCTACATTGCTGAGGTAGGTTTGTGTAACCACTACTGCAACTCAAATAATAAAACTGACAGTTCAGACTCTGGTGGATGGAACCGAGAAAATTAGTTGACAACTACAGTCACTGTACAATGTCAGGAAAACCTGTCAAACTGTGTTACCAAGTCATTTTAATCACCGTCATCGTAATGTTGGGCTTTGTGTTAAATATTTAAATATAAAACTCTTTCAGACCTCATCCATTAAAACTGTAGGCCCGCAAAACGTATAGTAAAGATGCAATACTCTGAGTCCGATAGCAACTGGACTTGTAGGTTTCTTGACGACGTTTCGCCCTTCTATCCAGAGGGCTTTCTCAAGTCAGACTTGAGTCCTCTGGATAGAAGGGCGAAACGTAGTCAAGATTAACCTTTTTTGAGATAACCATGACCTGGATGACTGAGAACCTTCACAAATACTCTGAGTCTGGTATCAGGTTGATACACATTGTACAGCTTTGAAACCTTTCAAAGATCACGTTATCATGCTTAGCGTGATATCACACATCTGTGTAATATGTCTGTGCGCGCCACACAGACATCTGCATTTATCTAGAGACCTCTGTCTTTGTTTCACCAAATGACGTCCAAAGGCGTGACTATCTGGGAGTTGTCCCAGGTTGAAGGCAACTCTATAATTCACTTCTAGGGGCATGCACCAGGAAACCATTTAGTTGTGTGTTTGACAGAGAACCCAACATTCACCTGTTCGTTTAGTTCGTTTGTCTTTTGGCACAATTGAAATACACTCCACGCAATACTGAGAAAAATGGGTTAAACAGAAACTTATTAACATTTATAATCAGACATTTGAGCTGTGTTTTCTCCTACCAAAATGTATTAACAAAAGTTAATTAATTCAACCCCTGACTCCCGCCAATTTCAAGGCTGCTACAGTGTTCACCAGCCAGAATGAGACACAGTGATGCTTCATTCAACAGTCTTCACTGGCGGGAAGGTCTGTGATCAGAAAATTAAGATTTTACTCACTTGCTTTAAACATCAGCAAAGACAGCAATGACCGGTATTACTAATTTATCCATCTGCAACCAGCGTAATCCTACTCAAACGTACTACTTACTCAAAATGATTAATAAAAAACCACATCCACATATTACTTTGAAAAATCACTGTGTGCACAAGAGCTGGAGCCATTTAGGGGAAATCTTTTATTTAAATGCTGCGATAATACATTTATGTATAACTGTCGCTTAGGAAAAAGGCAGAGTCAGTGTTTAGGGAAATGATTTGTGTTTCTTACCCTCTGCAAATACACAAACAAGCACAGTTTCCATCATGTGTTGTAACATGTAGTGTTGTGTGAGCTGATGGTGTGCTTTCTTTAAAAAGAACCCCCGTAATAAATTCCAGCCCCCCTAAAACACAGTCAGATAAGAGCGAAACACTGGCTTAAGACCACTAATTACATCAGCGCTGAAAGGAAATCATTGATCAGTGGAATTATGGGAAATTAAGCTTCCCCCCAAAACTGGATCAGAGTGATTGAAGTGGCTTATTGGGGTTCCACTGGGCTCTGCAGACAGGAGACCGGATTATTACCCACTAGACGCATGCATAAATATCTCATTAGGACGATACAGTAATATGTTACCAGACCTACACGAGGCACACACCATTTCTTTTCTTTAACTTTGTGTGTTTCACATGCTCCATTGTCACAATTATTTTAACAATTTGTTTGACACAAAATAAGTGTTTTATAGTGCAGTCCTGGGCTAATGTGAGCAGGTCTCGTGTCCAGGACCTGTGGAGGAGTCCACAGGGGGAATGAATATAAGAAAGGGGCCCCTGCTGGTTCATCTGGCCATCAATTGGTGCCCCGAGACTGCCATAATCTATTTCCCCCATCCCACAGGCCCGACCAGTTGCCCCTTAGGGCTTCCAACCTGCTGTGAGGGGGGTCCTTCATGTGTAATTAACAGTTCTCAAGCTGCAACGCACACACACAAACATACAAAAGAAATATTGTGGCACTTAAGTGCAGTGATTATGTTTACATCAGCTGCAATTTTTCAGTATCACCTTGATTAAGATAATTAGGTAAATTTGCCAAGTACTGGGCTTTTTCTGATCATTATAGCTTTGAAAACTGTTAAACGCAGCATGCAGAGAGGAACATGAAAGACACGAGATCAGGTACAACCCGTGGTAGGAGAACACCTGATAAGCACTATCAATACATACTGCAGTAGTTGTGTAGTTTAGTCCTCTGAGGAAACATCAAGGCTGAAAGTCCAACAAGCAAACTACGAGGAGGTGATGGGGACATCTGTATGACCAGCGCTACAGTTTAAAAAGGGACTTTAAAGTCAGGACCAGGAACCTGCGGATTAATTATGCTCATTGCCCAATGGCAAGTCATACAATAAAGCCAATCATAATGAGCAAAGTCAACTATGCAGGGTGGTTTTTCCAGACAAATCCAAGTTTAGGGTCCACTTAGAGTCAATGGCTGAACGGTGTTCAAATACTCTAATTACCAGCTCAACCTGCTTTCAGTAAATTCAAAGTCCCCATTAGAAGCACACATGACAAACCAGAATTACTGCATTGTGGTTGTATGTCTTTGACAATTGCTAAGATAAAGCACTGAAAAGAACGGGGGACAGTGAACTTTGACCACCAAAATCTAATGAATTTACTCAAATTTGTGAAATTTGAATTTGAATTTTTGAACTGTTGGCCACCAAAACACAACAGAACACTAGCAAACAAATGAACCAGCTGGTTTAATCTTACTGAAACCTACAAGAACTCTGAACGTCTCCTCTGTTCGACAGAACATCCCTCACTGAGACACAGCAAGCTGCCACTTAGTACAAAGTTAGCTACATCAACTCCACTTGTACTTACATTGTGCCCCAATCTACTTACACTGGGAAATCCAGGGCTTACATTACTCTGAAATAAGCAGCGGATATTGGCAGAATTACCTCAGCATTGTTCTAACTGAGCTCTTCTGAGAGGATTTTCTGGCCTACAGTTGAAGAAAGAAAGTATTAAGGACAAAAATAAAGTTGTTGTTGGCCATCGTCTTCAGGAGGAGTTCAGCCGATTCAGGGGGGTGTTAAGATGATTTGAAGGCCTTTTCTGCTATCAGATCATCTTAAACTTGAGTGATTACACCGGTAATCATTTGCAAGCCGACACTGGCACAGTCTGTGTTTAAGAGATAAAGGAAAGTATGGAAAGAAAAAGACAGGCAGAGAATGAGAGACCTATGAGAGAGACAACGGAAATAAAGAGAGGATGAGGGAGGTGGCAGATTATTTCTCAATATTATCACATGCCAGGACGGCCATCCTCCTTCTCTCTGCCCGTCTCTCTCTCATACACTCTTTCTATTCAGCGATCCGTTTGTACTAGGCCAAACAAATAGCTGACACTGCCTCATCAAAGCTTTGGATTGGCAGCCTGGGCCAAGTGGGTCTGTTGACAAGCGAGGGCAGTAAAAGCAGAGGAGGAGCGGAAAGAGCAAGACAGAAAGAGAGACAACAGAAATCCCTGTTGTAATTCCCCAAACTGTAATCCAGTGGATTTAATGGTGTGTGTGGGGGGATTATACGTTTATCATCAATTCTCATCCCTACTCTCACTACAACTGTGTGTGTGTGTGTGTGTGTGTGTGTGTGTGTGTGTGTGTGTGTGTGTGTGTGTGCGCGCGCAGAGTAAAGCCAGCTTGTATAAAAGGCCCAACAATGCCAACTAAACCCTCGCTCTCTATCATAACTACATATCCCGGCCAATTCAGAATAACAACTACTCTATTCATGGTAGATCCCACCGATTAGTCCTGATCTGGAGACAGCAAACACACAAACACACACACACACAGTCTCTCCCCGTCACCTCTCTTATCAACAAACTGCTAATTTCGTCAGGGTTGAAGATCCCCTTGTCACTGCGTTTTCACTGTTAGTCAACTGGTCTCAGCGAGAGAAACCAGGACTCCCATAAGCTTTTGTAACTCCATCAAGTCGAGGTCAAAGTTCATTCCTGGTTCTAAACAAGCCTGGTGGGGCTTAGCGCAAAATAGGGATTTAAAGGTCTGTCATGATTAGAAATGAGATTACACCTCTAATTCACTACTGCATCTCAGCTAAGCTCAGTTTGCACATAGATCATACATCTTCTCTCACTATACTATATATATACACACACACACACACTGTACATATACATCCAGTTGCCAGCTTCATAGTTACATCAAGCTAAAACTAGTAGAATCTGTTAGAATAGTAATTAAGACTGAGAAATAAGAAGTGATTTTTTTAAATATTCAACCTTAGGGTGATTTTAGAGGATGTATTTTGTTGTTATGATCATGTTAGTCAAACTATACATCCTATACACTATATAACCTATTTCACCTTTACCCTAAAAACTTGGTGATATTAACTCTACTTTACATATAAACTTTACATATGATATCCACTAATGAAAAACTTAATAGGAGTAAGGTTTTAGTCTAAAGTAGTTCAACATGACGATCCCCGACTGCTGTGACCTTTCAGGAGTGACTGTCACTAAACCCTTAGACCAGTTGTAGAGCTTCTATGTGGCCGCTGCATAGCACAAAGATGTCTTTAAGGCCTCAGATCAAGACAGGTTTATTCTGAGTATGAACAGAGCTGGGCACACGGCTCTCAGTGCTGGCCTCTGCAGCTAGGAGTGGCTTTGGCTTTGTCCATTGGCTTTACAAAGACATGAATCAAACTGAGAGAGACATATTAGCCTGTGGTAACAAGGGATAATGTTCAAGACATCAGAAAACCATATTTTCACCATCAGCTGACACAGGCATGTACATCTTTCTTTTAAGCTAACACACACTAATTCATGGTGAACAGACTGAACATGTGTCCTGCAGATGTAGTAGCTCTGTAAAAGGCCCTGTTCTGTGTGTGTGTGTGTGTGTGTGTGTGTGTGTGTGTGTGTGTGTGTGTGTGTGTGTGTGTGTGTGTGTGTGTG
>JAUMHF010000005.1:15132749-15150435 GCA_032359275.1 Microctenopoma steveboyesi
GTGTGTGTGTGTGTGTGTGTGTGTGAGAGCAGGAGAGAGTGAAAGAAACATGGAGAGACAAGAAATACCTGAAGAATGCAAATATATGAGCAGAAGAAAGACGGGAAATTAAATGAACATTAATTCTCCCACAGCAATTCCCTCTCCTCAGCACGAGGAGATGAAAGAGGAGCAATGTACTTTCTGATATTTATTTCTTCTTAAACACATAGCCCGAGTTCTGGTCTGGAAGACGGGGCCTGGCTGGGAGGAAAAGGCAACCCAGGGGCCCATATCGCCTGGTTTACTAATTAGGAAGAAATATGCAATATTGAGCCAATGGAGGATTAATTAACTGTTTATTTCTTTTCACTCCTCTATTGAAACCAGTAGGTTTGGGCTGAGGGATGCAGAGTGAGAAAGAAAGAAAGGAGAAACGTGCATGCATGCGTGTGGGTAGCCTATCATCAGTCCACCGTGTCACACGGAGGACGACTGATTTAGACATTATGGCTTAGGTGTGGCTAACGCACACAGTGCTAAGACATTAGACAGTGAGGGACAAAAGAAAGAGGAGGAAACAGTGTCATGAGAAGAAGTGTCCAAATGGAATCAATGTAACTTTCCTTTACTTAGCTTGGCAGATGCTTTATCCAAAGCGTATTACAGGGAGCTAGCGCTGGGTGTCTGGCTCAAGGACACACCTGGTAGGGATGGACAGTAGAGTCAGACAGGGTTTCGCACCTGCAACCTTCTGCATCCCAGTCTGACCCTTAACCCATTGAGGGTTATGTATTAAATGTAGTAAAATTCCCTAAATTTACTCCACTTTCATTACGAAATCCCCTAATATGAGTATAACTTACGAGACTCAGTGATGTTTCTTGTCTGATTACATTGCAGGAAATCATGGACTGGAAGTGAATGTTGTATAATCCTAAGTTATTTCTGATTGCAAACTGTGTATATTGATTATGACACAGACAGTAGAAAATTACTCCTAAATTCGGTCCAACCTGGATGCAAAGCTACTATTATAAATCAATCACTTTCAATCTATGATTTCCTGTACTGTAATCAGGACACATCATTCAATCAAAATCTAAACCATGTGAAATTGTGCATTTGGAAACATACAGTGAGCCCAGCAGGCAAGAGCTCAGTCATGATAACTTTCTAGTCTTCAGAGGTCCCTGAATGGTCTCATCAACATGGTGTTGATAAAAGGTGCTTTGCATTCTGTCCCCCAGCTGATATAAATATGGCTCATGATCATGACGCTCATGCTTGGGTTTACCAGGGACCTGCCACCACAGTAATGGCAGTTCATTTACTTTGGCCCACATTACAGAATTATACTGGAAATCTAAAGGCTGTAGACAGAAGCATGTAACGAGAGAGAGAGAGAGAGAGAGAGAGAGAGGGAGACAGAGCAGAGCATTAATGAGCTGAGTGTATGTACATTAGTTGGGTCAGGGTAATAACGAAAATCTGCACAAAATTAGAACTCCATTAGAAGTTTGAAAAGACTCATGACTTCCATCTGTTGCTGAGCCCTGGAATGTGAGATTGGAGACGACAGGTGTCTAAATGTTTATCAGCCGTGCTGCGTTTATTCCTGTGCCTTTGAGTTAGGAGGAAAAATGACCCACACTAATCTAATTCAAACTAACATTCACTTTGAAAGGTTTCTGGTGTGGCGGGAGTAAAACACGTGCTGCCCGAGACCGCTGGAGTCAGCAGAGTATGCGACTTGGCATGTGGAGTTTAACTCTTCGTCCCCATGGGAATAAACACAAATGTAAGCGTGTGTATACACACATGCTAATGCATCAATCTTACAGAAGAACGCCATAATATGTAACCAACGCTTAAATAAGTGGGGTGCTAAAAATATGTTGAAGCACGATTAATTTCAGATTGGTAACAAGTAGAGGTTGTTACCACTGATTTACTGGCCATACGCTGGTACTGGCGGATGTTCACGGTGCTAACTGGTACCAGCAGTTTGGTAAATAAGTTAAAACAAACCACCGCTATCAGCGCAGAATTATACAATCAGTGAATCCCTAATAAAAATCATAACAGTAACACGTCTAATGCCGTTACTCACATCCAATCACAATTTCACTATCACTAAAGAATGATTCCTAAAACTTTGTCTTCTGAGTGAAGATGAGCCACATCATCAACATATCTGTCTGTTTGACAGATAGCTTGATATAAAATAGACTATACAGTACAGTATAAAATACGTGTTAGGTAACAGGTGCAGGGCGAGAAAGAAACTTGTTTTGTTTTTATTTACCAAACTGCTAATTCCTGCATCTCCCAATTATGTTTCCCGTCCATACAGTACAAGCACGTTCACAAGTTATTTTCTTAATCATTATCACCTGTAATATTTTACAACGGTGCCATAATATCTACCAACTGCGGATCTACCAAGCAATCGCTCGCTCTTGAGGCATTTCACACAGATCTGTTGCCATCCAATTAAAAAAGTAAATGTAATAGTGAGGGGGGGGGGGGGGGGATTCATTAAACATGTGTATGCAATGCTTTTCAAGTGCGAGGGGGAGATTCATGGCGAGTTTCACATTGTGCATAATCATGCCTTCATCTGCTCAGCCTTTAGTCTGGGATGGACACTTTCTGCTGCCTCCCCCCTTCTGTGTTTATAGTCTCTGCCTCTAAATACCCCACCCTGTGCCTCACCCCCTTTCTTCCTTCCTTCCTTCCTCTCTCCCCCTCCTCTATATCTCTCTCTTGCTCTGTGACTGCCACAAACCACAATCATAAAATTATTAAAATGCTGTTTGGCTGTCGTTAATCAGTGGTGGTGATAAATCCTTGTGTGGGAAGTGACAGAGCATTAGTCACATACCTCTTGGCCTCAACAGACAGAGAGTAATGAGCCACGAGCCGGACCGGGTCAATCATAAACTCATCAAATGCGTCATTTAATTTCTTCATTTAGACAAACACAATTTGTTTATGGGAAAGATATCAGGTGTTGTGGAATGAGAAACGGCGCTGAAACGCTGGTTCATTAATCAGGGCTTGATTACACGCGACTCTGCGGTTGTTTATCCTAATTTCATTCATTTCCATCAACAAAGCAAACACAGACGAACACAGCCATTAGCGATGGTTGGGGATGGCACAATTACAGCCACGTATTAAATAAAGTGATGATTAATGGTCCAATACAAACTAAAACAAAGGGGTTTTTATTACTTCAATTCCATCCCAGCCCTCGCCTTCCTGTGTGTGTCTGTGAAGTCTTGCTGGTGTGAAAGGAGAGAAGAAGCTGTTTCAACTTTGCTACTAGAGGAGGTCAGATTGATGAGTGAAGAAAGAAAGAAAGAAAAAAAAAGAAAAGAAAACAGAGTAGTATTGACTTCTTTGAAATGACAGTGGGTGAGCTTGTTATAGAAGCAGCTGAACCCATAACAGTAACACACAAGAACACACGCACGCACGCACGAACGCACACACACACACACTGGAATGTCTCTGCACTCCGGCACAGCACACAGACGCCGAGATGAAAAACTAAAAAGCAAAGTTTCTTGATCATGCGAAGCTTCAAAATGATCACCAGTGTGTTTGCAGCTTGTTGATGTCGTCCAGCGGGCACGCCACAGAACTGTACGGGGAGTCCGCGATTTCCTGCATACCACTGGCTGTCAGTAGTAACGACATCAGACACGGCCTCAAATGGAACTGTAAGCGAAGCTGAGCTTGAATTTGTGTAACGTGGCTATTTGAGCAATATCATATAATTGTTGACTCCAATGATGTGCAAATGTTTACACAGAGTTCACTTCAATTGTGCACGGGGTCAGTGTAGGTAACCGTGAAGCAGTAGCTGGTCATTGCAGGAATTAGCACCTAACCCCATTGTATAACACGTCTTATTGTTTTTACATCCTGGTGTCTGTGTGGATCTAACAAAACAGTCATAAGTGAGTTTTACATGTGGTGATAGACAGATTTTTTTTTTCTTTGGGCAGAGCCAGCCTGTTAGTAATTAAATGTATATTTCTCTACCCAACAATTCTGAGAAAGTCAGCAATTTAGGCAAATAATTCCAATAAATAAAGGTGCTGAATAAAACTTTCTTATTGCTAAATTAATTAAAATAACATCCATGCAATTTTTTCACTCTACTACTAACTAAAAATCTTTACCCTGTACAGACTCGTATTAAATCAAGCATTCCTCCATTACTCATACGAAGCACCACAGGCAATCACAGGTGCTGTGGCCACATTCAGCCCATTTGTCTGCCACTGTAGCTCTGTCATGCAGTGATGCGGCTCAACAGCTGAGCTGTGCACGTTAGTACCACGTGATGCATTCTGTGAGCAGGGATTTGATCCTTGACGAAAAACATTTGAGTGCTAAAAAGAATTATTCGAGGAAAAGTATGTAGGATCAGAATGGTTACATGTTTAGGGACATCGAACGAGCCTTCCAAGTTCTTCAGCTCAACAAGTCAATCAATTCAATCACCTAAAAGCCATCAGAAGAATCCACTGTGATGAGAGTATGAAGGCCAAGGTTACCGCTGCCACCATCCCTGTAGATGTATGTCAGAATACTGAGCATCCATCCATCCATTCTCTATACTCACTCGTACTCATTCAGGGTTATGGGGGGCTGGGGAAGGAAGAGCCACATTGCAATGCAAGTGTTGCAAAGTCAAAATTTCAACACAGATTCACTTAGATCAACGATTAGAATTAACAGGAATGACTTTGACTGCAGCATTGGGCTGCGTGTTATTACATTTGTTGGCATATTTGTGCGATGCCGGCCTTTAGATGAAGAGTAGTGTGTCAGAGGCTAGAAACGATAACAAATCCTTCACCAGCAGGAATTCACAGGTCTACACTTTGATGCAGTCCATTTATGTTTACACCAGGGCAGCGACATCCATTAAACCCCCGAAGAAATAGTCAGAATTCCAAAAACCACATGTCACAGAACAGCTTGTTAGAAGAGTGACATCTCTTTTCCCTCTCTTATAAAGGCACCAAACAACAAAATCCATTCCAGCAATGCCTTCCCAACGGTGAGAATTCAATAATACTGTTGTAAGCAGTATACACTCTTTACTCTCTTTCTCATCTCTGACACTCTGCATTCGGTCTCCCGCTCCACCCCCTCTCTGAAAGCTCTGAGCGCCTGCCAGTGGTGCAAGGTAATTAAATTACTTAGCAAAGTTTACTTAACAGTAAATGGTTAGCAAAATTTAAGGTGATTGCAAATTTGCTTTCATTTCACTTCAATGGCTGGCCTGTTTAAGGCTCGTCTGCAAATAATTAGCACATACATTTGCATCAAAATCATTTATACCATATGTTGCAAAATTATGGAAAGCAGCAAATTAAAAATATTCTTTTTCTGTTATGGAAATGTCTACATGTTGAGAGGAGAGAGAGAGAAACAGAAAGAGAGATCGGGGGGGAGGCAGCAAGAGAAGGGGGGGGGGGGGAGATATCGCCATGTGTCTCCAAACACCAACAACAAGGAGAGGAGGAAAAAAGAGGGAGGAGGAAGGAGGGAGCAAAACGATTCAGTTTGGATTTGAACATACTCATAGCGGTCTTTTTCAAGAGCTCACCAGATGCTGTTTGAAATCTGCCCACAGAAGAAAAACAAAGCCTTCTCAATCTCTCGCTCTCTTTCTCACTCACACATACAGAATCAGAGAACTTCCTCTAAGTGGCTGACATCCTCTCTCTAGTACAGTATATATTGTTTCCTAAAGCGAGGCAAGGAAACTTGTACACTGATTTGATGAGTTCTTTTAGACCCAAAACCTTCAGTTTGAGAAAAATGACAACTGTGGCTGAAACATATATAACTGTCAACAAATGTAAAACAGAAAACATCTGCTCATCGCCAGCTTATTCATTTATTTAAGGGCTGTAATAGTTCTTCATTTTATAGTTTATGAAATGCAGAAAACATGCAGAGGAAGAGGTCTACAAATGTCTCGTTTTGTCCACGCATCTGTGCAAAATAATTCCACTTTCAATTTGAAAATGATTGAAAGGATATAACGAGAATTACAAGTGCTCAAAATGACTGTTTGCAAAATGAACTAAACGATTAATCAATGATCAAACTACTGGTTGATCAATTTACTCTCAACCTGTTTATTCATTAATGCTGTATGAAGGACTAACACTGAAGATTATCTGCATTATTGACTTGTCTATTGATTCATTTGTTTGTAGGTCTTAAAATATCATTTTTAGCATTTGTGTTATTGAAGCTCTATTGTTACACACTTAAAAATGCAGTATACATATATACATATTTAGCTAGATGATGAATTTGTTTCAGCTACAATCTTAATGGTAAATTTGCAACATACAAAACTGCACCGCTAAAGCACTGAAGGACGTGAGAGAGAGAGAGAGGTGGGGGGTGGCGGTATCACAAGCTTACTACAGCAAAGAGAAATTCAGGGTGCAGCAAGACCTATGTTTATTATACCCATAAAACAAACCAAAAATCAACTGCACATAAACCTCTGATCCTTGAAGTCCTTGGGTCACTGAGCATGCCCTGTGACTGACGGGACACCTTTCAGCTTGAAATCTTACTAGTTAAGGAAATAAATAAAATCTACTTATAGGCACAGGCCTTTAAATGCTCGCAGAGGGAAAGCTTGAGGCAAAGGGCTCTTAGTATGAAGTATGGTTCTCTAACTGAGCTTGACAAACCCTTCCATCCATCCATCCAGCCCTCTCATCTGGAGGTCAGTCAGTCTGCCACCAGTGTCAATCTGCTGCTAAGTGAGCGGCGGGGGCTGTTTGATAAAAGCTTATTCAGGTATTTGGGTCCTGTGTAAGTGGAGTCCCCACGCTCCCTCTCTCCCTGCGAGGCATAATTACGACTCCTGACTGGAACAGTGAGGTAATGGCACATAAATCCAGCTGATCAATGGTTACAGAGACAAAATTAGAAGACACTCCTGGGCCATTATTCCCCTCAAGAACAACAGGAGATACATTCCTGCACAGTTGCAAAGGGGATTTCTGTTGTTGGTGTGCAACTGTTTTGCTTGTTTGAATATGGTGGATGTTTTGGTGTGTGTGTATATATAACAAAGGAAAATAAATCTCTACATAGCAACTAACCTGGAAGCATCCCTGCTGATTTCTTAAGCTGAGACTTTAAAACTTGTGTTTAGAAAGTGCTGCAGGGGAAATATAAACACGTCTTCTCTATGGACCAGGCTGTTTTAATCATTAAACTATGCGAGTTGTGATAAGCTGCTTTTATTCTGCCCTTTCTGATCTTTGACGGAACATTTACTATTAAATCAGAAGACACAAATTCAACAGCAGGGATACTGTAGGACAAGGCGGTGTATAATAAAATCGAGTTGTTTACTGTATTTGGTTTAGTAAAACATCTCACTTCAGTTCAAAGTCCTCACAGTAGAGTATAGCAGTGTGCCCGTGTCTGTTGTTGGTAAAAGAACTCATTTAGCAAAGACAACAAGTAGTTAGGACTTACTATGGGGTAACTTCCTTCTGTTTGCAAAGATAATTACCTTTTAAGTAAAGGTCACTGCTAATTGGTGTTTGTAACAACCATCTTAGTCATGTCACACAAAAAGTGGTACTTTTGACCAGAGTGACGGTGGTGCACCAGGGATGTTTAATGTTTGTATACAATTTTTGACAGATGACAACAAAAGCACAGAAGGATAGGGGAGAGAAAATTGGATAAATTAGAAAAGAGAAAAACAGGTTTATAGTGGAAAAAAATATGCAGACAGGGGCCAAGTAAAGAATTAGGCCTCGTCTCCATCACCTCTTATTCTGGCAGCACAAAGGGCGGCAGCCTCCTAAATGTGGCGCATTAGCCCTTTAGTTCCAGAGGGGGTAAGGTGACACCCTCCATGTATGTGGTCCGTTCAGCACACATCTGTCAGAGCCTAAGGGAGTGGGCTGGGGTGGTGGGAGGGATGGCGAGAACTGGAAGCACAGGGATGATAGAGGAGAGAAGCGAGAAGCTTGGGAGAAAGGCTGCGCTTGTGTGTCTGTGTGTGTGTGTGTCTTCAGGACCCCTGCTGCAACAGAGAAGCCTAATACCCAGTATTTACTATGGAAGAATTAGTCCTATCGCACGATGCTGTTAATCTAGGTTGGTCACGCCCCCCTTTGCCTCCGTGTCTCTCACTCAATCAGAGAACAGATATGAACAGAGAGAAAAGCACAGAAGCAGAGTAACAAACGTAAAGCATCACACAACACAGAGTCTAATTTCTTCTTGTTGTCTCACCTCAGTCATCTTAACAAAGCGCCAGTTTGTTTGGTTCATTTTAAGTGTGACGCACACATGAACACACCAACAGTAATTTATGTGGAGATAGCAGTGCTTGCTAAAAGAGCATCGCTGCTGGGGTATTTATTAGTTATGTTATCGTTTGAAAATCATTTTTGCAAAGGTAAAAGACTTTTGCATAGGCCATATTGTTCAAATAAGAGGAACACAATTACCCATCTCAGTTATGGATTATGTGCAAAAGCAGCGTGACCTCTTCTGGAGAGCATTTTTATTTTTGTACCACTAAAAAATAATTAGACCCCCACATTATGTAGTTGTTAACATTGCAATTGTAATTGTGTACTTTTAGTAATGAAGTAAATGCTGAGCTACTCCAAATCAGTGCAAAATAGAAACCGACCGGCTCCAGCCAGGTGTCAAACCTAACCCAGCAGAGTAAGTTAATTCAGACCTGTGAGCTCCTGCCAAGTTCAAGTCTCTGATAAGATCTTAAGGATTGTTTGTTTTGCTGATGTCAAAGGTTCAAATAGGGAGAAGAAGGAGGTTTTGATGACCCTTGGCCTTCAGGTCCTTGGTGGGTGTTCTGCAAACACTCTCTATTGACATGTGGATGAGGAGAGGCCCGCTGCTGCACACAGTGCTCATGCTCATTTGAGTGGAAATGGACACTGCTTTGAAAAGAGCCAAGAACCAAGCAAGTGGCTAGAAAGAAAAGAGCATAATACATATGTGAGGGTGTCCTGGTTCCTGTGTGTGCGCGCATGAAAGTATGTATGAATAGATGTATTTTCTTTGGAGGGGGATTTGGTTTTGAAAGCAGGAAGACTGCTACAGTACAACTCAGTATCCTGCGTGGAAGCATAAACATAAATGAACGAATAAATACAATTTCTTTTTACATACAAACTATTTTGCATGCTATAAATAATATGCGGAAAAATAAATATTTTCTTGTTTATCTTACGTATATATTTTGTGCACATTATTACTAAGTAATATATTATTTTAAGTTAGGTTACATACATGTAAAAAATACTTATAAATAGTGATAGTTTTAATTATATTATAATTTGTGAAATGAGGGGAGTTTGTCTTAAAAATTGGTGTGTGTGTGTGTGATATGTAGGCCAAGCAGGAAGTGACCCATAAACATATCTATCCAGCTCTTTCATTGGGGGCCAGTGTAGTCTCTCTCACACGCACACGCACGCACACACACACTCTCTCTCTCTCTCACACGCACACGCACGTACACACTCTCTCTCTCTCGCTCTCTCTCTCTCTCTCTCACACACACACACACACACACACACACACACACACACACAGTCAAAGCCCCCAGTGAGCACTAAGCAGGCCAGCGGGCCAGCCAAGAGGGCTCATTACAGGTCCACAGAGCCCCCCAACACAAAGGCCTGAGCCGCTTTAGCCATGGGATGATCTGCTCTCTACTGACTAGAGAGAGTCCATAGATGGACAAAAGGAGAGAGAGAGGGAGGGGTTAGGAGAGAAAGCGGTGGAAGAGACCAGAGAAGAGGAGAGGACAGGGGAGCCGCGGGCTTTAAGGATGTCAGGAGACCCCGAGAGAGAAAGCCTGGCGGGAGCTCAGAGAGGAATGGAGGGAAGGAGGAGGAGGAGGCTTAAGCTCCACGGCTACGTCAGGACATTAACATTCACACAACCTCCCAACATCTGCTGCTTCCTTCTCGCCCTCCATCCCTCCCTATATCCCTCTCTCTGGTAATAACACTGGAACAAAGACAGTACAACAGGGAATGAGAAGAATGAGAAAAAATTTAAGTACCAAATATAAACATTTTTTTCCACTAAAGTTTTTCAACTGTAATTTTCGGGGGGCAAAATGATGGTGGACATTTGAAGGCCTGAAACAGGCGAGTGTGGGACAATCTTTGACTATACTATAAACCTGCTCTATTTAAAGCCTCTAAGAAAGAGAGGAAAACCAGAGACATGTCCAGTGCATTAAAGTCTCTCCCCCAGTGCTGCATCTGGCCTGGGGCCTGTGTCTGCACCCATCTGGTCAATAGTACTCAAAGTCACATGTTACACTTTATGATTCTTCTCTGCTAATGCTACAACATTAGCCTCGAGGTGGCAGGGCAGGGCAGGGCAGGGCCTGACATACATTACAAACATGCACGAGCAAAGGAAAACTTTTATTTCAATTATAAAACGCAGGTAAAAATGTCCCGATTCAAGACGTCCACATGTTAAACTACATAGAGTCAGCTGCAAAACACACTTCAGAGGAGTTCAAATCAGTGAAATTAGAGAATGAGATGGCGGTGTTTTTCCTGTGGCCTACAGTAAGGCTGAACAAGTCTTAAGTGAGGTAAGTGTGTGGCTGCTGGGTGCTTTATAGATGATGTATAGATGCCTGGTTCTTTCATATATTTCCTGTGGTGAAATTAGACCCCTGTTCTGAAGTGCTGGGCCTTGTGCACGCGTGTGTGCATGTGTGTGTGCGTGCAGGACTGTAAACATGAAGACATCTTTCTCCACAGTCAATCTCTGCCTGTCACATCTGGCTCGCAACTCTACCCCTCGAATACACACTGGAATATATACACCGCGTGTATGGTGACATCTATGACTTATGTACTGGGAGGAGTGTTTGAAATTAAGCTGCAGTGAATATGGGCCCAGAAGCACTCTGATTGTGGTGGTGTGTGCAGGGAGGAGTGATGCGAGTCTGCATGTGCGAAAACAACCATGAAACCAATCCACAGAAAGTGGAGTGAGCATACAGTATATTAGACTGTTGCTCATTATTAAATTAGAGTGGCAGCCTGGTAGCTCAGTGGTTAAGGCACAGGACTGGGATGCAGAGACAGCAGGATCGATTCCCAGCTGCGGCACCCAGCCCATCCCCCATACCCTGAGCGAGACACTTTCATTGTAACATGTCAAAATGTAATCAATGACAATAAAACGGATTCTTCTTCCTATAAATAATTGAGATAAACAATGTTATTGACAAGACCATCTTTTGGAAATATTGGATCTTCCAAATGACCAACACTCGTCCTTCTGCTTCTCATTCTTCTACTTTGTTATTCTGCATGCACAGAGTTTGGTTATGTACTTGCACAAAACAACATTGCTGCAGGTTTGATGCATCTCAGCAAATTCACACATCTATTTTTAAATAAACAAACATGTATGTAAACAAGCAAAAATGATCACTGTCATGACCATATATCAAATAAGAAGTCACTACTGCTCTTTTTTTCGCCTGATACAAAACTATATGTATAATAACAATTATAATTGAAAATTTATTTATCCCCTTAGGGAAATTCTTGCCCCTGTGAGGCGCCATGGGTCAGAGTATTGGTGTCATGTCCAAGGAGACCTCATGTAGTGAGCCGGGACCGGGAATAGGGACCCAACTAAACACATTTTAAGTGATTCATATACATAAAATAAATATTTATTAAATAAATGCACCAAATAGACAGCAACAATGCACTAAATGCATTTCCAAATATATTTACACTGCAAATGTGTGCTGCTTAGGTGATGTCTGTCAATGAACAGGACAGTTGTAGTTAAACAAAGTGGAATGTGACATTTGTGTTTAGAGAAAGTAGTGGTCATAAGCGTCATCCCCAGAGGTATGCCAGTGTCCTGACTCAAAAGACGCACTAAAAGTTATGTTTCAATATAATAATATCAACAAAAAAAAGGTGTTTTAGAACAGTGAGGCCGTGCTCCCATACATCGCCGTCTAGGTAGCATCCCTGAATGAACCACACTGACACTCACCTGCAGCCTGGAGGACGAGGTGCATTCGAACTTTAGCCTGTTCTGCCGGAGTCTGCAAAGGAGCGACAGACAAACATCAAATTAAACAGACAATTAACATTGACATTTTAATTGCTTCCTAGAAAGACTTTTCAAGCCTGAAGTGTGACCTGATGTGTCTGTTACTCGAGAGCGCATTAAGCAGGTGGGAAGGCTTTCCAGGACTTTCCAAAGCCACCACATTAAAGGATGATCTATTAGAAAGCTGCCCGAGATTTCAAAAAGTACAGTTTATGACAGGACAGACAGCTTCCATACTGTCAGAACTCTATCTGTGTAAACCATCTCAAACCTGTGTCTCTTAGACCGAAAATATATCTCACTGCAACAATTATAGCGAATGTTCCCTTAAACTGTCCTTATGGAGCACCAAGGGACAACTTTGCTCAGCTACTCCTCTAGTCTCCTGAAAGAAAAAAAAAAGAGCCTGCTAGTGAAAAACAGAAAGCAACAACATCTCAACACACCGGGGAGAATCAATGAGGAAGAGACGAAGAGAAATTTAGAGACAAAGAAAGAGAGAGAGGGAGCAGAAAAAACAAAAGCTGCTGTAACAAGTCTTTGGAGAGTTGGATAAGAGGGCACAGAGAGCACATTTTACAAAGATCACAGCCAAAGACTCAACATATTCCCTTTCCCATCATGTGTGTGTCTGTGTGTGTGCGCACATGCATCAGAAACGCTTAGCAGGCACGAATGGGGGGGAGGGCCTTGTGTTTTGACAGCCGTATTGGGAGGCGAAGCCCTTTTTTCCTGACGTGCCCACAAAAGGGCCGCGCTGTAATTCCAATATCACTGCTATTAGATTTGAGGGTCTTAATTGTCAAGGAAGAACGATGGCTACGACAGGGCGCGGAGATATAAAAGGCGAGTGTGCCGCAGATTGCTCTCTGAGGTTTTCCGGTGCTGCTGTGGCACAGCGGCCCTCGTTACCATGCAGCGGCGGAGACTGTGTGTAGGATTAGAGAGAAATTAAATGCTAATGGGTATGGGATATGAATCCGCTGCCTGGGAGCATCATTTAGACGACAGGGCTGGGGCGTCGCTGACAGGCAGCACTTGCTCACCCCTCCTCCTCCTCCTCCTCCAGACAACCCGACTCTTACTCCCACCACTCCCGGCTCCCTAACCCACCCAGAGCAAAAAAAAAAAACTGATTTATCAAACTGTAAACTTGTCACTTTGTAAAAACGTCACTTTTCGGTGGCAGTCGGGGAAACATAACGACCCTCTTTAATGTGGCAATGTCAGGGTGCTGCATGCTGCATGGAACACACATCTAGGCAGAGCACAGACGCAGACCCACACATACTTACTGCAACATGGCGCGGCTTGTGTGTACGCACGTGAACACCCTGTAGGAGGTGACACAGTGGATCACGCTCACAGTGACTGGCAGTGCTCGACAGCTGAAATTACCAATAACTATTTTGAGGTAGAATAGGGTAGAACACTTGAGGCCTTCACCCACACACAGACGTGTACAGACACACTTTCCATTTTCCTGCATGAAGAACTGATTAGGGCACATTTCACTGTATTTCTGCATCCGTGCCTTTACAGGGACTCATTTACTGCAAAAACGGGGGGATTACATGCCACAAAATAAAACTCCTCAGCTCCTGCAATCCAGATAAATGGCACAGGGCTTAGCTAGCTGAACAATTCAGTGGCATAGAATCAGTCTGGGAACAACCAGTCATTCAAAGCAATAACACATCCTAGCTTAACTAACCTGATCATTGTGTGCTGTACAATCATCTTAGTTACAGTTTATTACAACACCCCCTCAGTAATTATATTAGCGTTTGTTTACACTGGCCTTGAGGTATGTGTAAGTCCATGTAACACACACACACACACACACACACACTCATGCCAGCTCTTAAAGGGAAAACAGAGACCAGACAGAAAACTCCTGTTACTGCACACTGGTGAAACTTTCAAGAAACCGTCTTTTCTTCCAGCACTAATCAGCGATGTCATAGCAGCTACTTCCTATTACTTGTAAGTGGAAAACACCTGCTTCATTTAACAACTGGTGCGTAGCTAGAGGCGTGCAACACGCTCTGAAAAGTTGAGCTCAGAGTATCAGAGCATGGTTTTTTTTAAGCCTGCGTGATTATGCAAGGAAATCTCCTTTTAGAACTGCAACTAAGGATCCTTTTGATTATTTAATAATCGGAAGCTCATTTGTCCCGACTGATGAATCACTTTGTTTATTAAAGGTCAGAAAATAGTAAAACTACACGTCTTTACCCTCTAAATAAATGTATGCTTCCTGTATATAGAACTGAATCGAAGTTAACAAAAGCAAATTATAAATCAATTATCAAGTTATAACTAAAGGTCCTCACAAGTCAGCACACAACTAAGCAAACACAATGACAAAGGACACAAACTCTGTATTTTTCACTGTAATTCACATTTGTACGCCGGCTTCCTCTGCATGTAATTCATTAGTAAACAATAAAAAAGGCGTTAATTGTGCTCCCCAGAGGCAGATCTAAGTTCCCCCAACTGGGAGAGAGGCACAGGCTGCATGTGAAGTGGCTTCACCCCCTCAATTAGACCCGTGCCTCCCAGACACACACAAATAAACACAAGAGACCAAAAGAATGGCTCTGTATGTGCGCGTTCAAAAGTGAGTAAGCTGGGAGTGTGGGCTGAAAATGAGCAGCGGTTTCCTTACAGGGACATTATATTGTCACACTGTGGACAAACGGTCACAGGGGGACAAAATGGGCTAAAGCAGATCTTGCTTTTGTTTTCTGCAGAGCTGAGAGACAAACTGAACGCAGACATGGTCGGACGGGGCGGTGTGAAAAAGTACAACGAAGTACAACAAAGTACAAAAGTATGCTGAAATTTGTGGTTTGAGTCATTCACGCTGTAAATGAACAAATGTTGCTCTTTGTGATGCCTTTTATTCAGATATGCGGCAGTGACTGAGCTGCTCTGCTCACCGAAAGCGCTTCAGCTCCCAGCGTCTTGCTCTAACACGCAGAAAAAAGAGCCACTGCAGAACCTATGATTATTATTATAATAGAACAGCTGCTTTACTAACTGGATCACAGCTGTCCTGAGGTTGAGTGGGTGACAGGTTATCAAATCACCCTGGATGGAAAAAGTGTTGATAGCTGTTACGAGGCCAAATTCAAAGGCACATTGAAGTATGTATTCCTGGAAGAAATACATACTCAGTGGTACACACGAGAAATAGTCTTCGTCCCACACCTGCCCATTCGTAGACATGAACAAATATATCTCTACCCTCTAAGTGTTCTCCTGCTGCCATGAAAGAACCGCTGTTACTGCCGCCACCGGCGTCCCGTTCGACTCGCGCTCGCGTTTGCCCTGAATGTGACAGGAAGTCCAGCAGTCTCACAGTAGGCCTCCGCTTACCTCGCCACAGCGATGACGGACACGCAGAAACGCGTTTGCTGAGTCCAAGCACCCAGCGCCTGTCTCATTAGTCAAAAATAAACATGTCCCATTAGAAAAATAAACAACACTCACTGAGCTTGGAAAAAACACTGAGACACTGCGTGTAATGAGGAACTACATGTAGGAAAACGCATCAGGCTCAAAGGGATTGATTTTTTCAAATTAACATTATTATTAGACTCAAAGCGGAGCAGACAGCGGTGGTCAGCAGACAAATAACGCCTATTACAGCAGACACGAACCACATTTAATCCAGGTCAGTCAACTGGATTGTTTTACTATATATATTACCAGATTTAAATTATTCTATGTTGATCAACTACAAGTCTTTACCCTCTAAAGGACCGAAAACTGAAAACTCATGTGAAACAGTTAATTTGACATGTCAGACAAGACTTTGAAAGTTATTAACAGAATTCTTTTTGTGGCTGAGTCGTTTACTTGCTTTATTGCTTTTGGGGAAACAAAACGACCCCTGTAGAACTAGAAAAGTTCCAAAACAAGTCTTTGAAAACCCACAGTAAGAAACGTCTTGGCTTTTCATATTATCTTCTGAATAAAGAGAAATCATTGAATATATGAGTGAACTGTGGGTTTCAGTAACACACCTGACAGATTCAAATGCCTTAAAATACATTTTTGAATCAGTGCATCTACTGTAACATAAATCTTAATTGCACAACTGTACCCATTATTATCTGTCAATAAACAGCTTCAATATACACACACACACCTCAACTAACTCTCTTTATGCTGGAGTTGATATACTCAATATTCATCTCATTATATTTTTAAAGTCTTCATCTGTTTCCATTTTCTTTCATTTGTTGCATTTCGCTTGGGCTTCCCCTGCATCATCTCTTCTCCCTCCCCAAACAAACACACAGCTATATCCCATACCCAAAAGAGGACAGGGGAAAACAGAGCCCCTGGAAAATGCAATATTTCTGTTTTTAATATCGAGGTCTATACGATCAGGGCAGAGATGGGTTCCATGGCAATATGTTTATTTATATATTTTATAAGGAGGGGAAAAAAAATCTGCCTATCAGTGTATGTATTTGGGGGCCTGGGCCACTGTATCTGAGCTCATCTTATATGAAAAATAATGTTGTGTATGGCTATACTTTTATATATAATGGCAATATGGGATCAGGGCTCTTTTACAATGTGCCATACTTCAGGCTAGGGCTAACAGCATTTTATGGCCCGCCAGCAGTTCATCTTCATGTCTCAGGCAGGCAAGAGCACTGCATAATAATGTCGTTTCCTGCCCCCAAATGCTATTTCACAGGCCGGGGCTCATTTCTCAAACTTCACCACTTTTACAATTTCCCAAACTTTTATTCCCGTCATTATTACCAACAAGATTTCATTACGTATTTAGAATGTAAACAAGTCTGAGTAATGACACTCCCCCATCTCGCTAGAATCATTCCTGCTGATGGCTTTGCTGCTATCTTGAATGCGTGTATACATACTGTCGCACCAGTAAAAACACACACACGGAAACATGCGCGTGCGCTCAACGACACAAACTTTGCGCACTGCAGCTTGCCCCGCATGCAGCCACACAAAAAAACATGCACCGATAGACTCGCGACGTGAACCGCCTCAGCCAAGATACAAGTGAAAGGTAGTTATTTACCACTCAAGTGCATTTGCGTGTGTTTGTGTGGGTGTGCATGCATGTATGCCCTCTTGATGCAGGGGGAGGCGGAGGTGGTGAGAGTGGGGGGGGAGAGAGAGTTTTATACTCAACTCACATAAATCATGTAGAAGAAAAATGAGCAAATGTGCAGGCTAACTCATCTTCTCCCCATCTGGAGAAAATGAAATTCACTGGAATACCTATCAAAACTGCAATCATCCAGAGATAATATCTTCTTTGGTCTATCTGCACTTTCCGATTTAATTTCCTCCATGCCCTTGACATCCAGCGATACCATTAAGATGAAGCACATACAGTAGGGGAGTAGTTCTCACGTTTTGATATATGAGATTTCTGCGCTTAATGTAATATCATCATTTGAAAATTAATGCAATCTTTCTTTTGTTTAGGGGGGTGTTTTTCTTTAAGGGGGGGGGGGGGGGCCCTGTGTGGGCGCTC
>JAUMHF010000005.1:15164048-15181239 GCA_032359275.1 Microctenopoma steveboyesi
TGTGTGTGTGTGTGTGTGTGTGTGTGTGTGTGTGTGTGTGTGTGTGTGTGTGTGTGTGTGTGTGTGTGTGTGTACCTACAAAAATGTGCGAGCCATAGCACTGCCCCCAACAGCATTATTCATTCTGATTAATATGTGTTGGAAAATTTAACAACATGATTTGCTACGCTGCTGCGTTTTCTGACGTACTCACACCATATTCCCTAAAAACATTTTCCACACACAGCTACAGCGCTGATAGATTTGAGCTGCTCTGCATTGCTGAGTGTGTATTTAGAGAGGAGGAAGTGAATTATTTCACTGTGTTGATTAGACAGCAGTGCCCAGGATATTTATACAAAACTGTACATACTTTCCATGTTGTCAGATCTGGGCATGGAGAGAGGCAGGGGCACATTAAAAAAAAGCACAAAAATAAACAGCAGAAAGGATGAACACAGGCAAGATATGGAGAGGAAAGAGAGATAGATGAAAGAAAGAAACCTGCACGGTGGAGCCAGAGGGAAAGAGCAAAGCTTCAGATAAAGACCATAAACAAAACGAATGGCACCCCAACTTACTTCTATACCCAAAACAAGTGCCTGAACGCATCTCAAGAATTCACTGGTAGCGATGAGAGACACGCAGTGTGGTCTACGACAAGACTCTAATCATTATGATCATCTGTATCAGGAATAACTATTGTATGATGTATCATACAAAGTAAGACTGCAGATCCCATAGTGGCAAGAACTGGACGGCAGAAAAGGGTAAGCAGTGTGTGGCAGCGAGCAACAAGGTAAAATAACTCTATTAGAGAACCGCGGGGACGACGCTGGAGATGGAGCGAGCGCGACAGAACGCGTGAGAGTGAAGGAAAGCCGGAGTGAGACATTAGTACAAATGAATTAGACATCAGCACGGAGATCTAAACTTCAGCTGAAAAAGTCGAGCGAACGGAGGGAGAGAGGGGAGGCGTCGCCACTTCAGCAATTTCTCACAGTGACTCAACGTTCCAACATGAAATATGTGCTGCCACCGACCACCAGTGACACAAGTACGGTGCCTTCGGTCTTCACGATGAAGCGCGCGCTCATGTTTGTGTGGGTAATAACTGCGCTCGTATCTCTATTGTTTGAGCTCATTTTGGTGCGATAGAAAATACGGCGGAAAACGCCTGGTGATTTGAAACCTCCACCGAGAACGATTGTTATTTGCTCCTCTCAGGCAATATTTACTTCCACAACTGAGTCATGGTACTTTACGTCTGGAACGCTGTTTACCCAGTCTGAAGCAGGTATTCTTGTAATGATCAATACCATTAGGCAAGACCTGCACAGCCGTATTTCTGCCTCGGAGCGGCAGAGGTCAAATGCATGACGAAAGCTACTTTGTGCTAACTGAAAACTCTCCTCTGCTCTTCTCCCCGTCTATCATTCTCTCTCCTCTGCGTTACTTTGTCTGCTCTCTCCAACTTAAAAAAATAACATCTCTCCGTAATGTATTCTCTCTCTCAGTCTCTCTCATAAAGACTTCAGTCAACACCTCCGCCTGCTCCTGGTGCAGATGAATACGCTCTGGATTCTGGAGAAAATTAAACATTAACAGCATGTCTCTTTTACACATCATTCTCCATAACTAATATCTACTGTTTTAGCTCCCGCCTCTGTTCCTCCAAACCAAACTACCTACCTTTGCCTGCGAGACGCACGAAATACTGAGAGCAGAAAAACATATTTTGTCGACGAGCGCATTTACATAACCCTCCTAAATCGGAGCTGGCCCCGTCATGTTTGCTGCTCATAACCTGCTGCTTATAATCCTGCTTGCATCCTTTTCTGATCCATAAAGCAGAGCAGCTAGCCACTTCAACAGCAGCCAGGACTGCCATCAGTAGCTCCTGCTAAGACAGGGCTGTAAAAAAAGAGGAGAGGGAGAGAAAATAAAAGAGAGGAACAGGGTAATTGGATTGGGGGGCATCTTCGATTTGGCCGGGTCTGGTCTCTGTCATCGCGCTCCAGGCCTGGCTTCTCTCAGTGCCTACAGCAGGCCTCAAAAACATCAACACAAGCACACACACACACAACTCTAAACGTCTTACAGTACCAAACTGCTACCCGGTTCAGGAGGCACGCCGTCCTCCGCGTCGCATCTAGTGTGTTTATTGTGTGTTTGCACGGTCGTTTAACAACTCGCTAAATGCTTAAACAGATTACAGAGTGCACTAAGTGGATTGTCACAGCTCTCTATCGCTCACTTGTGGTGTCTCTCCTGAGATTAAAAGTGGCCAAATTTCTCTCTCTCTCTCTTTACACAGAACAGAGGCAGGTCACTCACAGGCACAGGCTGCATTTCCTACAGTAACTAACAATAAAAACAGTTTCTGTAATTACTCTCATCTGCTCCCGAGGTTGTTTGATACTCCATCTAATGCTCCAGTATGTCAGTCTGAATCATAATGTATTGAAGAATAACTGAACAGATTACACACAATTCATCTGAATTGAATATTAAATATATTACTCAGAATTGAAGGTAATTGGTGGCATCTAAAATGTAGAGTTTACTAATATGCAGTTGAATCGACCTGCACTTAGTGACTTGAGACCGCTGAACCTGTTACAGCGAAGCAGTCTTAAGCTTGATTTATGCTTCTGCTTCTTCTTTTCTTTCCATGAACTGACATGGTTTGACGTTCCACACCTGGGAAGGTTCACCACTGCTCCAAGTTTTCTCCATTTGTGGATAATGGCGCTCACCGCCGGTCGCTTAAGTCCCAAAACCTAAGAAATGGCTTTGTAACCTGTCCAGGCTGATACATGTCTAGTATTTTTGTTTCTTCATCTGCGTTTGATTCTCTGAAGATTGCGGCATGGTGTGTTACTTTTTGAGATCTTTTCTCTTTCTCCGTTCTCTCTTACTTTGTCAGACGGCTTTTATTCAAGTGATTTCTTGGGTTTGGCAAGTGAAATTGGACTAAACTTTCCCAATATGTGGTTAAAAATCCTAGTTTATCCCGTAAGTGTCAGATCTGACTGACACCTGTGTTCGCACAATTCCTATAAATCTTTATTATATCATTAAAGAATTCCTTTTTTAGTATTTTGTCTGATTAAGATTAGGTTTTAGTTTTAATTGTATTTTGGAAAAATGTCTGAAAAAAGTGTCTGAAAATACAGTTGTACATGCTTACATGAATTCTGGAGGATATCTAGTGCATATGAACAACTAGACATCATCTATGTAGACAGGTCTGTATCCATGACCCTTTCCCACTACAGGGAGCTGCTCGAGAGAAAAAACATTATTAGGACTGCAGTGATTCTATAATGATTATTTCTAAGACACTTTTCAGATTTTCAGATTTGCAGCAAGGTCACGGCCCAGACAGTTAATATTAACCCTTTGAGACCAGCGTGTTTTTCTTCCCTAAGTTGTCTGCTCCTCCTGTGTGTATAAATAAATGCCCATGTAGTGAAGATCGAGTTTTTATGGTCATTCTTCATCGAATCTCTGCTCATTATCCGTGCAGAAAAAAAGGAGCTAATGACTACATACAGCCATGGGCCAAAAAAAATACTACAGCTGCACCGCTCTGTGTGTGTATGTGTTCAACCTTTGGGACCTGTGTGTGCGCGCGCAATGTCCACCTTTTGCATGTAGGCATCACTCCTATTTCACCCATCCTCAACCAACCACACAGCCCCTTTCCCAAACTACACATACAAACACAAACACACACACACACCTACATCTCTTCAGCTTCACCCACATCTCGTCTTGCTCCTGGCCACTAGGCTACATCCCTCGACACACACACAAATAAAACACACACTTACAGCTCATTGATTTAAGTCAATGTGAGTGTATCCTAACCTTCCGAGGACGCCGTTTGAAGTCTCTCTTACCTCCCCAGACCCGCTCCCAGAGCCAGACACAGCCTAGAGTCCTGCAAGAGTGCAGACAAACAGACACACACACACACACACAGCCAGTGGTCCCATCCACACCACCCATACACACAATCCCAAAAGGCTGAGAGGATGCCGCAGGCAGGGGCTACACAGGCACAGAAACACACAAACACACTTACTTTCTCTGTGTATTACCAGCACTAATGAGCTGATAGATGTTCAACAGAGGCAAAAAAGCAGACAATCATTTCCTCAGAGTGAGGTAAGGAAGGAGAGAAAAATCAGCCATAGTGAGGGTGTGTGTGTGTGTGTGTGCGTGTGTCTAGGGCCTTGTTTTATTTTCTCTCTGCCTCACAGCATCTAGGCTTCCAGAGGTTAAGGCTGTGTGATGGAGCACAGCTAGCCAAACTGAGGCCTGCGGGTCCTGACGGGACCCCTATTGTGAGGCTAGGTTCTGTTTTGCTTGTTGGGGTAATGAGAGGAATTACTAAACAATCATCAGTAAAAAGAAGAATTACTAACGATCGCTTTCAGAGAAAGGGAGATAAAAATGGGTGGGTTGGTGGAAATGGCTCTTCAGACATGAATGTCAGGGGAGAAAAAGGATCTCCACCCTCATAATAACAACATAGTGTTTCACAGGCGCGAGGTGCTGACCGTGAAAACTTAATGTTTGTTTCACAGACAAAGAAATCAACAAGGCTTTAATGAAAGACAGGCAGTCGTTTCATTTCTTTAACCTTGAGCTCATTATACGGACCCCAGTTTTCCATGCAAAGGGAAAAGACGACTGTTCGCTGCCATGAGAGGTCTCCGCGCTGCTCCCTCCACTGACCAGCCTTTGCCTACTTCTCACTCAAATGACATTAAATCGAGTCAGATAGACCAACGCTTCTCCCGTGACCCTGCTCAGACAGGAGTTCAGCCTAATTGGACAGACCTCACTGACTGAGGAAGTGGAGTGAAGCAGCCGATCCACATTTTTCGTTACCTAAATGATCCGTTAAAGAGGAGGGGAAGGAGGTCAGCTTGCCCAAAAGAAAGGGCGACGACTTCTCTCGAGAGCGGACGAATTTTTCTGATAAGGAAGTTGAGTTCGAAGACACTGGCGGGCGTGGAAAGGCAAAAGTTTGACTGTACGCATACTTGTGTGCTTGTGTTAACGTTATATGCGACAACTTTGAGTGTGATCACAGAGTAAACAGTGCAGTGCTTAATGAAACCGCAACCTTTTAAAACACTGACTTAATTCATTTATTTTTTAAACATAATCTTCTATGAAGAAACGGCCATCTGTTAAGGGTGGATTCTACATTTCTGCTCCTTAATTACAGGGTCAGAACATAAGGTGAAAAATGCTGTTACACTGAAATTATTCTTCTGTCAATTACACGCCCGGGGGCAGATGTGCACTTGTTAACTCAACACAGCTTTTGTTTCTCCTGCTCTGATGTAGGTAAATAAGTGAAAACACTGTCAAACATCATTAATTCAACAACAACTAACCTGACTCGAGCCAAAACGAACGTGGAGAATGCATCGCGTCAGCTTAAATGAAATGTGAGAATCAAAACTAGGTTGTGTGTTCATCAATTAACAATACTAATAATTCTAACTGATACACAACAGTGAACATTTCTATACATAAGATAAGTATGTGAATCCCAAGGGTTATATAGAAGGATTATGATTATCACGGCTAAAGAGCCACATATAAGTATAAGCATCTTTTGGGGCTGGTTCAATTCTTAAAGGAATCTCTGTACCCTCTGTAAATACAAAGCCAGATGACTACACGGAGCAAAGCCGACCAACTGACCCTGTGCACTAGTCTGGATAAACACACACACACACAAAACCCCACAATCATCCACTTACCCTTTGCCACCGGTGAAAGGCAACAAGATCTCTTAACAGCAGCTCGTCTTTTTCAATAAATTTTGCATGAAAACATGCTGCTGGAGCACCAAGTTGCCTGCTGTCATACTAGAGGAGTGTTAAATGTTTAATGACGACAACACCACACATGCGTGCACACACAAAGTCACTGTCAGGGTGCCACTCTGAGGGGACCCTCTTTCATCCTGACAGACACTATAAAGCTTCTGAGCCTCCTTCCCACCCCGCTCCACCGTCAACATTGCACCGCTTCGCTCCTTTCCTACAAGCCAGCAAGGAAATCGGGATGTAAATGAGGCTGGAGTGTTATAGTGTGTGTGCCTGCGTGTCAGCGGTGAGGATCAGGGGCTTACATAAAGGGCCTACACCCATCACCATTAGGAGCTGGAAGAAATGTAGGAGACAGGGGGAAGAGAAGTGGCTCGTCATAGACGGGATATACAGTAAAAAAGCATTGTTTTACATGTTCCTGAAACACCTCGCTGCTTCTGCTAAAAGAAGAGTCATTAGGCAGCCAAAGGGGGACGGTGGGTGGAGGCAGGAACAACTGTGTCAGGCAGGTTTTGGATAATGTATAATGTTACGATCAACAAATAGACAAACTTTTCAAAATTTGAAGTGTAACAAAAGTCAAAATAAAGTCAAAATGCGCCTTTGTGGCTAATTTCATCTTAATACTTACTTTAAAATGAAATGCCATTTACAGCATTGTAGTGTACGTTTATGTAACAATCACAGAGTAATGTGCACGATGAACATTAACTCACAATCTATTTCACTAATTGATAAACTGTGAATTCAGAAGCTGAATCAATTCAACTGTGATAAAACTGTATTTAATTTGTTATGTCAAACTACATGCATGTATAAATATATATATAGATATACATATATAACTTAACTTATATAAACTTACTACACACACACACACACACACACACACACACACACACACACACACACACACAAAATCTAAAGCGGGGTCAGAGATAAAGAGATTCCTATCGATGCTAAAGGATATTGAAGCCTTAATAAGAAAATAGATACAGTCTGCTGGCCTTACATTTCACTGTTAGCTTTATTTGTTTTACTGATACCGATCTAAGGAAGGCAATATGTAATTGCTCCAGGTAAATGGAACACTTTTCCTTCTGAAGCAAATCTCCATCGTCTTTCCACAGTGAGAAACCTTCAGCCACGAGGTTTTAGCTGATGATCAATAAAGCCATCGTAAGGGCGACAAAAGCGTGTGCCCTTCAGAGGTTCTGAAACAGCAAGGCTAATACATTTGATCTCACATCTGGGTTTAAGATCAGAAGACGTACATGCAACAAAAGCTCTAAATTTTAGATTATATTTGATGCTACGTAGAGAAGTTAGCACTTTTTGTATCAGTGGCAGGGGGATCTCGGCAGCGATGTCACTGGCAGATGTTTCTTGTTACCCAGGTTTGTCCCGTGAGAGTCATTTTGGAAAAATAGCTCTAAAGGACTACTCTTGGCTTTAGCTTTTGGTTTTACCTGTGCAGACGGTATTTGTTGCTTTTAAAAAAAATAATAAATCCACATGAAAACCAGAGAGCTGTCTATGTGACAAAAGCAACTGTCATAATGAATCTGTGACGAGAGGGGGGAAAAAACTACCAAAGAAACTCAACAAACAGCAGCCAATTTGGAATATCTTGAAAGCCAGAGAAAACAACAGCAGCTAATGATAACATGGTGGGAGAACTGTGATGACAAACCCCAAAACAATAGTCAGTAATATCACCAACACTCTCCATAGACCAGGGGCGATCACAATCACAGAGAGGTACAGAGATGAGCCACAAACTTTTATGGACAGATGAGAGCAAGATTAACCTCTAACTAAATTAATCTAATAAGGGTAACGGTGTAGAGGAGGAAATGATCAGCTCACGCTCTAAACTTTAAAAGCGCTTCTGTGAAGGCTGGAGGTACTTTACTTCGCTTGGACGGCGCTTTGATCCAAAGCGGCTTACAGGGAGCTAGCGCTGGGTGTCTGGCTCAGGGACACACCTGGTAAGAGATGGGCTAGGAGTCAGACGGGGGTTTCGAACCTGCGACCTTCTGCATCCCAGTCTGATGCTTAACCCATTGGACTAGCAAGTCCTCTGTCCGAATTAGCCATACTGATGATAAAACTCGCTATAACGATAGCAACTGGATGAGTTCGGACTCGAACAGACACACTTGTCTGCTACTTTATGAAGAAATGTGTCAAAACTAAAGTGGGGGGAGTTTCATCAGGCAAGATAAAGCTCCAAATCAAACTGTCATCCTCGTTATTCCATGTTAATTCCTTTGATTAACCCCAGTGTTCCTGGTGCACCGTTCCAACACCGAGTGTGTCATTCTAATACCAAAAAAAGGGGACTGAATATGAAAACAGCATTACCGAGCACAACCTCTATAGTTCAAAACAAGCAGCTTGCATATTATTTAAACACTCAACACTTGTTTCTGGTAATGTTTGTATTTTCCCTCAGCTGTGTCTAATGAATATAACATGTCAAAACCTCAGTCCAAGATTCTCCGTCAAAGACATTTCTTCTCAGTTTCTAGCCTTTACTTAATGAGATACAGCACCTGCAAAAGCTCTACAAAGTCGATGCTGTGAGAGTTTGACAGTGGCGATTGATGCTTGAAAATAAAACTATAGATATACAGTGGTTTTGGGCTACGTTTGGGCTTTATTGATGAATGTCATCATCTGACTGCATTGTTGCGTCAAGAATACATCTGAGGAACGGAGGTAAATTTCTGTCAGGTCAAACTAAGCTCCGTCCTGAGAAAACATTTTCTAGGCTTTCTGTTAAATGAGCCGTTTTCTGCCTGACGACAATACGTGCAGACTAACACGTGCACGTCTACATACCTGCAGCTAAAACAAAAGTCTTTTCTTGAATAACCTGGCACCGCCCAGATGAGGTGTTTGGATGCAGTTTACCTGTGGTGCTTCGACTTGTGCAGAAAAGCAGTCTGTGGCCCTCACTCGTGGAATCTATGTGTGATACACGCATCGGTGCCATTCAATATGACAAACAACAACTGGGTTCCAGTCATATTACAGTGGCCTCCAATTACATTAGAGCATGAAGCGCTGGGGAGGGATTGAAGGTGCTATTCTGGTAGAGGCAACGAGAGGCCTCTAAGGTAGTTAGACCTGTATTAGAGTGTACCTGTGGTAAAATATCCACTACACCAAACCTGTTTTTGTGTGCGTTACAGCCTTATTAAAGCCTGAAGGTCAACATGTCATTTACCAACTTCTCTCACCTACTTTTTTCCCCCTGAAAAAGGCAATAAACATAAACACAGTAGAGATGCATATGACTTTGTTATGGTTCTAGACTTATTGCAGCTGTGTCCAGAGGGTCAAAAAAATGGAGTTAAAGTCGTCCGACTTCATCTGATGACCAAAACATTTTTAAATAACTGAACCCATGCAGCACTCCTACCTACCATCTATTCTTATATTAACATGACACCTTCTCTTCCAGCAGGGAATCGTATCACATTACAAAGGGAGTGGAGCCCAACGTTTGATTGTGAGGGGAAATGGAGAAAGGAAGGGACTGATGGACCGACAGAAGTAAGGATCATGTGATGGATGGATGGACAGAGGGGCCTAGACCGTGCTCCGTATTTAAGTCTGTATTTTAATGACTTCTGTGGATCCAACAGATGTAGCGTGAACTGAGCCAACTCAACGCTTGTTTGCTATTTCAGTGTCTACCTGCGCATGTACAGAGTCATTCATCACATACCCCTTCTTCTCTGCTTTGTCTTTACTCTTGTCCTTCTCCCTGTCTCGGTCTCGTCCTCTGTCCCTCTCCTTCTCTTTCTCCCTCTCCCGGTCGCGGCCCTTGCGTCGGCTGCGATCCCTTTCCCTGCTGTGGCTGCGGCTCCTTTTACGGCCGTGGCTACCTCGTCGGCTGTGGCTATTGCTCCTGCTGCGAGACCGCCGGTGGCGAGAATGAGACCTGAAAGAGGCCCAAAAAAAAGTTGACATGATGTGGTTACAGGTTAGATTACACATAATAAAACAATACACAGAACACAATGTTTTATTGTTCTAGTCTCAATCAATCAGACACGCAATGCTGAGATTCCCTAAAAATGAGCCTCATCGAGTTCTATTAAGTTTTTCATTAGGTCCACCTCTCCCCCTCTCTGCCTGTCTGAGCTTCCAATAAGTGTGAGATTGTTTCAGTTATGCACATGTATGACAGGAAACAAAAATAGAAAATAGAAGTCTTTGAGTTCCTACGGAGGAAAACTCATTTTGTGAACACGCAGCAGTACATGTTTCATGTTACGTGTTTCAGCTCACGCTTCAGGAGGAACTCACCTATGACACAGAAATCTATGACTATAACTTCTGGAAATCTACAAATCTACTAAAATGTAAATGACATCCAACTCAATGCAAGCCTGACATCAATGAGACACGCAGACATTTATTAATGTTCTCATCCGTCAAAGATTCCTGTAAAACAAAACCCACAAGGAGTGAGTTTCTAGAGAAGACAAATCCATCTTTTATTGGATGGCAATAAGAATACAGTCCAGACAGACACTTTAGAAATGGAGCCAATTAGAGCCGGGCACAGAGGAAGACCTGTCCTCTGTATTGATCCTGACACTGGCCCTCTGGTCTCAAAAAGATTTACAGTGGGAGATTTACCTTGTTAGTTATGACACACAAACACCACAACACACACACACACACACACACACACACACACACACTCAATGTCTGGATGTTCTGAAGGATGTAACTCATCCCTCAATGTGGTGCCATATAAGCAGAGAAACAAAGCACCGAATCATTAACATATGCCTCTTTAATGCAAACATAACCCTTGAAGTTTTCCTGCTCCCCCACACGTGTCACTGCGCGTACCTGCATGTTGTGTGTGTGTGCAGCAGCTTCACGTTTGGAAGCTTCAGCAGAAATGAGCAGCGAAGACGTTATTTTCCATCATCTATCATTTTATTGATTTGTCTATAAAAACAGTCAAACCTGCTGTCCGCGAGCTTTATTGCTTCCCCCCACCCTTTATTAGTTTGCAGTTTGGGACATCCAGAGCTGTCTCTCCACCCACAGAAAACTAATCATTTTCTTCAGACGCCTGTCACCATCCTATCAGACAACACTGTGACAACTGTTGCACTCAATTAAGCTGGGGCACTCCTGATCAGTCCAGAGGAAGTTTATTTCAGGCTCTCTGTAAAAAAGGAATCTCTCCTATTCAGGAAAAAACTAAAGGTTTTTTTTGCCGTATTAGTAGAATACGAATACAGTATTGGCACATACTGTAATGGATAATGCATAAATCATAGATATAATATATAAAAACATTTTTATAATTAAACAACTGAATATTCAGAGAGCTGAATTCCTCAAACAGTAATATTACTTTTACCATAAAAGCTATAGCACTTGCACGTTAGCACCCGCCCCCCCTCCCACTGTTAGGCCAATCGCATTGCATTCTGCAAAACAAACAGTGGAGCAGCCACCCTGGAGTGAATATCACAAATAATTATCATGAAACCTCTGATTCAGAAGCAGACGCGAAGGCAGTCATCAGTCACAGGACATTTGGTTTAGCATATTTAATACAGTGTTTACTATAGCTACGATTAGCCTAGTTAGAGAATCACAGCTAATGGAAAAAGGAGGAGAAAAACATTGGCATTTTTTGGGTTTGGAGTCTCCAGGCGAGATAATCCATCAATGGCCCAAACAGACCTTGGAATGAGTGAATCTATGTGTTGACAATGCCTGTGTATGTTTGTAATCAGCAGTACATGAGGGGAAATACAACAGAGTCGCAGTGTTCCAAGCCTAAGTCTTAAATTTACAGCCAAGCAAATTGTGGCCAGAAGCAGCAGATGCAATAAACACAATCTCTCTCTTTCTGTTTCTCTGTCTCTGTCTCCCTCTTCCTTTCTCCCTCTGATGGCAAAGAAAACAACCCACTTCTGGGGTGTTCAGCAAATTAAATTTACTGTAGTTAATAGAGTGAGCCTATGCTGCTAAATGTCAATTTCCTGACCAAGTCCTTCCCCTTGGAGAATGATTAGCCAATTTGAGGCTGGGGATAAATGGGCTAAAGCAGGACACACACAGATAAACAGCCGCAGTTGGACCCCATGCCAAGCCCTTCCCCTGCTTTACTTTTTATTGGCCTTATTATCTCCAGGGAAAATAGGTCCCCCTATGGCCTAAACATATTTTCATTTCTAATAAAAGGCCCTTGCTGGGTGCCCCATGTACTGTACTCCCCCCCCACACACACACACATGCACGAGGCACCCCCTCACAGCCTCCTTCCTCCATTCCTCCCTCGTTTCACCATCCAATCCATTAAATCGGAGCTTTGCGATTGGCTGGGACCATTTTCCTGGTGAATTATCAATAGAGTAATTATGCTGCATGTTGGGAGCTGGGCTGAAGCTTATCGCCGCTGACCCCCCAACGTGCGCCAGGATATGATCCCTCACCACAGCCCATTGGGGTAATTATGTGGTTGGGTGTGAAGCTGGATGGTGTGTTACCCTTATCAGTCTGTATTCTATTTCTGTTTTCACTGAAAATTGGACATTAATAGCAGCTACGCGATACCACTAGTGTCGGATACAGGTGAACGTCTCCAGTGGAATCTGATCCCGGTTAAATCATTATTAGTATTTCGCAGTAGGGGGGGATGGGAAATAAATGAACACACACACAAACACCTGAAAAGACCAATTATCCTCACTCACTATCTTTCCCGTATTCGAGTAGCAGCGACTAGCATTCATATTGTTTCCCCAGTGACCATCCTTTTCACGTTTACGTCCGGAATGTATTTGCCTTGCGGCATAACAGCAAAGAACATGAGGAATATTCTCAGCAATGCCACAAGTACCATCCCTGGCCACTGGGTCAGTGTGGTGCAGAAGTGATTAATGGCTATGTAACTTTATCCCTATCACATTTCAGTGGATGCTGGTGCCACTGAACCCTGTCGATGTTTTTAACCAACATCAGGGTAAGGGATAAGCTAAAGACAGGTGCTTTGATCGTGGATATTTATACATGTAAACCTTGCTGCCCTTATGTTTGGATTTATTGTGCTGCTGAATAATAAAATGTTGTCAATGAGTTGTGATGCATTCAGCGCTACTGTATGGTACTGTATATAGTACTGAAGTCATCAACGAATGCCAGTTCCACTAGAAGACATGCATGCCCAAGTCAGAGATGAGGTGGTGCTTTGAGGCTGGTTATTTTTTCCTTCACTACTTCCTTTTGATGGAAAGATATTTGAGATTTTTTTTTGAACAATTCTAGAAAATGTTGACATTAAAATTTTCCTTAGTTTAACCAATAATTAACAAACCAAGAAAACTGATGGCAGAATAATCTATTTTAAAAATTATTGTTAGTTATAGTCTTTCATCAAAATAAATAAAATATTTAGTTTTAAGCTAAAAGACTTCAGTTTATAACAATATCTTTATTTATTTTATTTATTTATGAAAGTATTCAGTTAAAAAAAACTTGTCTTATCTAAGCAGCTGATGCGCTAATCCTATTACAATTTAATCTCTGCAAAGACGATTTAATAATCAGCTTCCACGAGCAAATATTATCAGAGGACAAAGATTTACTTTAAAATAGCAACTAGATGTTAGAGATTTTTAAACAGACTGAAACGCTAAAACAATATCAATAGACCTCCTCATAATGCTCAACAACTTCTTTATTTTACATGTCTGTTTTAAATGTATTGAATGTAATATTGGCACCACTCATACGTAGCTCCCTTTGTTACAGGTACACAATTACAAACCAAACACAGGTTTTTTAGCATTTTTCTGATCCACTTGTGCTGAATAAATCGCTCTAACCTAACATTTGTTTACAATCTTCTCACTTATTCTCTCCCCAGCTGATAGCAAAGACCTATCGTGTAACAGGAAAACCTTAGACTTGAGTACTTCCCAGCCACAAAAAGACTCAGGAAAAAAAGCTAGGCCAGTTGAATTTTTCAAGTAATTGACAGATTGAAAGAGAAAGTGAGAAGATCCATATTTGAAGAACTTCATTAATGCGCTGTTCCCTGCCGAGTTATTTCCAGTGACAGAGCACACAGCAGCAGCTTCATGTTCAAGTTAAAAGTCACATTTCTTTTTTTCTGCAATTTCAATGTGTCTAAAAGCACCTTGAGTGAGCAATGTGCATTTCCTGCTGCCAAAAGACGTGGAAAACAGCTGTTCCTGCCTGACGCTGCCCGCTGAATGGAATGCAAATATGTTAACCATCCAGAATTTATTACTTTTGAGTGCTCTTCAAACGCAACGGCAGACACAAGTTTAATTTATGATATTCCTCTAATTATGAGAGCTGTTGAAATCATTTCCCAAGCTGCTTCCTCCTTCCAAGCAGCCACATTATCTGTTCCCTCAGTTCACAGTACATGCACGCACACACAAACACACTCAGTCATCCACCAGTCACACCCACACGGAAACATAAATATACATACACACAAAATAACACACAAGGAATCATTGCGAAGTAGCTGATTGTGAGCACAATTAACACAGCAAAAACAGAGCATGAAAGATTCACAGAAATGTTTTTTCTTCGTTCATCTCTGCTTCATAAAAGCAATGTTTAGATTTGTCATAATCTTCAGTTTGCTTTTAATTTAGCAGTCGTCAACACAAACGTCTGCAATGCCCTGCTACGCTGTGAAGCCGAAATGAGACCCCATGCGGGCCACCCACTCACTACCCCCATACCCACCCAAACACACACACACACACACACACACACACACAGTTACAGCCACAAGCCACAAGGTCAAGTCATTTAGCAGAGTTCAAAGGCCTTCAAAGACCCCTCAGATCTATATGAACCTAAAACAGGCAGCCGACAATGAGGGAAGAAATACTTTCTGCAGCAAGATGCGGTTTCTATGCGTGTGCAAAGCCGTGTTTGTGTGTTGCTGCATGCACATATGTTGATTACCCAGTGTCTTCATTGGCACATATGCCCAGTGTCACTCAACCTTCCCATCGCAATCCTAAACTTGGCCGTCTGGCGTGCACCCGCAACCTTTGCCCTCGGTGTAGCCGCAGCTCGACATGACACCCATTAGCAGCTGGAGTCGAGGGGGGCCCTGGCTCAGCCACTCTGGCCAGACACAAGGTCAAGTGGAGGTCACACTCAGACTAGGTGCTAACTTGCCAACTCGCTCACAGCCACTCATGCAACCGAGACCCACTTTTTTCCTGCTTCCATCCATCACAGCCCAGAACAATTAGTTACGCTGAGTTAGGAGAGACTTGTTTTGGTTGTCACTGCCTCCGTCTGTAAGAGGGTGGAAGGCACGGAGAGAGAAAAAAGTGGAAGAGGAGAAGGAGAGAATCAAGGGGAGACGATAGGTGAAGGACGGTGGGGGAGAAAAAGCTATAAAATAAAGAAAGTAAAAGGGTTCTTAAAGTTGGGAAGTCAAGAACAATCAGGCTAAGAGAAAAAGCGTGAGAATGAAAAAGCAAAGAGAAACGATTGGGACTTATTGAGAAGACAGAGCAGACAGCCGTGCTTCACATCAAGCTGGCTCCAATTAGCAGGTGTGCTCTCAGATGCTTGCTCTCCCGCTCTCTTTGGTCAGGAAGATGTATTTTTCTGCCTTTTATACGCATGTATTTATGAAGTGATAGGAGATCTGAGGGCCCTTAGCATAACAGCCTTTTATTGTTTAAATGTGGACTGCTCTGCCCCGTGTGCTTAAGTGATTTAGGAACCTCACAACTCCGGTATAAGAAAAATCATAAACGCTGAGACAAACCATGTGGGTGGACTGTAAAAGGCACAGAGGACCGAGCTGACAAAAAACAGACACACATTCCACTACTAAAGGGAAACTACACTTAATTAAACACCCAAGACACAACTGGAATGGTGCCCCGTAAAAAACGTAGCACTATTAGTTACCCCTCTTCAGTAAAATAACATAAAGTTGTCTTCTGACAGAACAGAGGCTCGTCTCATAAAGAAGTTTCTAAAAATCGTTTTTATGAACCACTGTCAAGATTGAACAAGGAGAAGGAGAGAGGGAGACCATGAAGTGAATAGAAAGAGAAAACACCCCACTTTCTGAGAAAGAAAAAAAAGCCTCTGCCTTCCCATACATCTGTCGCTTCTCATAGTCGCACAAGTAGCCCTAACGGACGGCAAACTTTACCTATTTCTTCACTAATCACAGGCTAAAAGAGATGCTGCCATTTTGTAGGAGAGTGCAGAGATATACAGACAGCGCGTTGACCTTTTCTGGCACGATTTAAAGAACACTATTACCTGAGAAATGATTTTTAATTGATTACATATTTATGATGAGAGCGCGCGCGCACACACGAAGTGGAAGTTACAGCTTGAGCAAACTTTGCAAACTCCTTTCTTTAAGCTCAACAGAAAGTTAATTCCCATCAGTCAAGGTCAGTATCATTTTTAACACAGTTTCTGCCACATGATGGCACAAAATGACTCATTTTCTTTATTATACATCTGCAGCAGCACATGGCGGACAGGGTGCCTACTTTGTTATCCCACTTTTTCTGAGTGTCATATCTCACTGAGTTTACAGGAAAATTGGCAAACTTCCACTCCAGCAAAACTGTTGACTGCATTTAAAATAATTACATTTTTGCTGCTTTGATTCGAAGCCAAACTCACAACGTCAACTTCTCTGTTCAACCAGTGACAGAAGTGCTGCTCTTTGTTCAGCCAATCATACAACAGTTGGCCACGTATCCTTCAGGCGATCCATCGATCTCCACTTCCTCCTCATGTCCTCAACTCTGCCAAAACCCGAACGGGTAGACAGAACAAAAAGGGGAAGACAAATTTCAAATAGGAAACCTTCTGCGCATGCTGAGAAAGTGTTTCATTACTTTCAAAAAGACTGTCGAGGTTTCAGTCAAGACGCACATGGTCCTTGTTCCATTTCTCTGCCATTCCCTCTCATTTTTCTCTGCTTTTTCCACAAATAAACCACCAAACATATGAGTGAAACCACATGCTTGTGTGCGCGCACGTGTTTGTGTGCTTCTTTTGTATGTCCAAAGTGAACTGACAAATGCAGGCAGTGGTGCCATTAGCTGACAATTTGCTCTCCAATTGTCCAAGGGGAAGGGCGGGGGGGGGGTAGTTTTAGCAGGACAACGCACATGGATCTGCTTAGGGCGAGTTAGGTGAGGTGCTCACACGGATAAACCTGGGCCATCGTTTAGACCGCCTCATAACACTCAGACTGTCAAACATGCAGGGTCACACGCGTTAGAAACATTCAAATAGTGTGTTGAATACAATTT